>JBBPBX010037189.1:14054-31060 GCA_038048925.1 Garcialebias charrua | reverse complement strand
ACAACCTGCTGGTCACACGCAAAGGCTGATGGTCCTCCTTGATCACGTGAACAGCTAGTTCTGGATGTCATCAGCAAACTGGTTGATCCACCATGAGAAGGTTCTGCTTAAAGGACTGAGTCTGTCGAAGAAGTCTTTGGGATAAAAGACGAAACGTTTCAACAAAGAAGGACCCGTCCAGAGGACCTGACTCAACCTTGTTAGATGTTTCTACCTTGATTATTGAGCAGCATCAGGATAAATGCTGCAGTGTGTATTTTGTGTGTGTTAGTACGCAGACTGTATGTTAATGTCTGTTACATGCCCTAGGCATGTCATCTTTATTTAGGTCAAAATGTGTTGTTTCAAGGTTTTGAGTGGATAATTGACTGCAGCTGTTGCTTAATTAAAGCACGCTGTAGGTGGGGGTGGTTGCTCCCTCTATATTAGCTGCAGACCGCAGAAGAAGAAGAAGAAGAAGAAGAAGAAGAAGAAGAAGAAGAAGAGAGATCCGAAGCAGCAGCAGAGTGAGTGGAGCCATGGTCGAGTGAAGTAGCCGAATGGAGAAGCCGATCAAAGGTCCGAAGCAGTAGCCGATGAGAGCCGTAGCCTATGAAGCTGCAGGAAGCCGAATGAATCCGAGGAGAGCCGATGTCGAAGGAAGCCGAAGAAAGCCGAAGGAAGTCGAAGTAAAACAGCCGAAGAAGAAACTGTGTGAAGCCGAAGTAAAACAGCCGAAGGAGAAACCGTGAGAAGCAGAAGTAAATAACCGTGAGAAGCAGAAGTAAATAGCCGAAGTTGACGAAGGAGGAAGCCGTGAGAACCGAAGAGGAAGAGCAGGGGAGGACCTGTTGTGGCTGCTAATCTGGACCCGATCTGGTGAGACCGATTGTTACGTTTTCGCTTTTTTTTTTTCATTAGGTGCTTTTGGACTTAGCTTGGGAACTGTCAGGTGCTTCGACGGCTCTGTAGGAGTTGGCCGCCTGTGGTTCCTTTATGTTTATTTAAATTGGCTCACCAGATCCGCCTTTCTTTTTATTACTTTATTTTTGTGGATGCGAAGACGCCGAGAGACTAAAATAAACTTTTTTTTTTAAACCATCCTTTCCGTGTCTCGTGTCCTCTATATGGTACGTGCCTTCGGGTCGTAACAATGTCTGAACTTGTAGATGTAACTCCATGTTTGAATCTCCTTTGTCTGCTTTCAGTTTGGAGCCCGCTGTCCCCACCAGCAGGACCCCCCCAGGTTCAGGTGAGACAGTTCTGTTTTACCAGTTCAGTTCACTTCAGGGGCGGTTACCGCTCGTTTCAAAGGTTTCCCTCCTGAAGCGTCTCCATTTTCCATCCCGGGACAAAAACCCATTAACGTTCTTTACACGGTCCTCTGGTTAAAAACCCAACTTTTGTTTTCAGTCATGAATAAAAAATAAAATGTTAATCCTCTCTCAGCTCCAAGGTTTTACAAATCCAAGCAAACTGATCTGGTCTTTACCGCGTTCTGGAATTACTCACATCTAACGGTGAGTGACAAACTGGTTCCAGTCCTGATCCAGCAGCTTGGAGAACCTTCTGTAGCAGCAGGAACTCTCCGTGGGGTTTTGTCGGGCTTTGTCCGTTTCTCACGTGGTCGTGGAGGAACTTTGTCCCACTCTTCTTTGCCGACATTGGTTTCTGCTCAGCTCTCTGTTGTAGACTGCTGTGTTTGAGATCTTTGGCTTGTTGGACCCAGTTTGGTCCAAACTTCAGCTGTTGGACAGGTGGACTCTCGTGTGACGTCAGAACAGTGGTTCCAGAACTTTTCAGCTTTTCAGAATCTTGTGACCACGACTATTACTGGTTGAAGTTCAAATCGGTTTGAAAGGCCCAGATTCACAAGGAAGTCGCCTCAGGGCTCACATACCACCAACTGGTAACAGTTTTCTAAGGTAACCAGTGGAACGAAAAAACTTCCTTTTAACAGGAAGAAACCTCCAGCAGAACCAGAAGCAGACTCAGGATGGTTGGCCTCGACTGGTGGTGCAACGAGCAAAGAGTCTCGTCAACCATTGAATCATTTTATTTGTCCATCACTCCTGTTCCTAACTCTTTCCATCAGTAAGAGCTCAAGGTGCGATTGGCAATCATTTACTTGAGTGGATCTTATCAGGACTACTTACGGTGGCCCCAAGGTGTAAATGAACAACATTTTTAAAAAAAATGGAATTACATTTGGAAAAACACAACAAAAACAAAACAACATTTGAAAAAACGAAATTACATTTGAAAACACGAAATTACATTTGAAAAAACAAAATTACATGTGATAAAACAGAATGACATTTGAAAAAACGGAATTACATTAAGCCAAACCGGAAGTGTCCGAAGCGGAAGTGGTCCGAATTACATTAGAAAAAAACAGAATTACATTTGAAAAAACAGAATGACATTTGGAAAAAACAGAATGACATTTGGAAAAAACCGAATGACATTTGGAAAAAACGGCATTACATTAGAAAAAAATGGAATTACATTTGAAAAAACAGAATGACTTTTGGAAAAAACTGAATTACATTTGAAAAAACAGAATGACATTTGGAAAAACAGAATTACATTAAGACAAACATAATTTTTTTTAAAAACTTTATTGACATCATAAAACCGAACGCAGTACAGTACACACACGCGCGCGGAGGTAGTTAGCATGCCATCCTTTAGCCTGTATAAACTGTTTTGTTCATGCTTAAAGAAGACATGACACTGGAAGAACTCGGAAGGATCTTCAAGGTAATGAAGTTTTGTTGACGTTCATTTCAGTTTTACATTACTTGCGCGGCATTAGTAATATGTTGTATACATAACCGTGCTCATTGAAACGTTAAATGAAGCCCCCGATTTTGCAAACTATAAATAAATATAGAGAATGAACTTTCTTGTCTTGAACCACTTTGGACATGTCTGCCTGCCTGGGAGGAGTCGACGAGGGACAGGACGGCCTCCAGAAACCATCTTGGCTACAGCAAACTGGTTGGTCCACTTAAGTTGTTTACTTGGTGGGGTAACTTCAGTGTGCTTGGGACTACTCTGACTGACGAAGCCCTCTGGAGTGAGGGTGAAACGTTTCTACTAAAAAGAAACTGTCCAGATGAACTGATTGAAAATGAGCGGATATAAATAAATATATTTGTCCACAAAGAACTAACCTAGTGTGTGCTAGTTAGAAAACATTAGCAAGTGTACCAGCGATTATCTGTTTCAGTTGACGAAGCGGAAGCACAAATGCTAATGTCATTCTGTTTTTTTCTAATGTAATTATGTTTTTTTCTAATTTGATTTGGGCCACTTCCGGTTTGGCTTAATGTACCGGTAATTCCGTTTTTTCTAATGTGATTCCGGCCACTTCCGCTTTGGCTTAATGTAATTCCGTTTTTTTCCAAATGTCATTCTGTTTTTTCAAATGTCATTCTGTTTTTTTCTAATGTGATTCGGGCCACTTCCGCTTCGGCCACTTCCGGTTTGGCTTAATGTAATTCCTTTTTTTCAAATGTCATTCTGTTTTTTCAAATGTAATTTCGTTTTTTCAAATGTTGTTGTGTTTTTGTTGTGTTTTTCCAAATGTAATTCCGTTTTTTTTTTATGTTGTTCATTTACACCTTGGGGCCACCGTAACTACTTGGTGTTCTGTGACCCACTGACCCCAACAACCACTGCTCTAAAATCCTTTGTCTAAAGAAAAGTTCATGGTTAGCTCAAAGACCATGAGGTGTCCAAACCTTCTCTCTCCTCCATCATACTTGACATTTGATGTGAGTTGTTTGGTTTACTCCAGCCATAGAGCTGTGCATTATGGGTAAACATCTCTACTTTGGTCTTGTTTGTCCAGAGGACGTTCTTCCAGAAGTCACTAGTTGGCTCCAGAGCTGCAAAAGACCAAAACTCCAGCTTTTATTAAGAGGGACTTCACAGTTTTCAACATTTTCACACGCGCACAAATCTCTTTTTTGAGACCGCCCTCTTGAGAAGTACGGGAAAATTACAACTTTCATGAAACCTATTTTATTATAAATGAAGCTGAAACATTGAACCTGTGTGTTTGCCATGGTTGTGAGATATTGTAGCGTGTGAAGAAGGAGAAACAAACTGATCTGCAAGCAGTTGCCTTTAATCCTTCGAGCGTCAAAACCAGAAACAGAATGAATGAATTTACACACGAACACTTCTTCTTCTTCACCTCGTAAAACCTGGGGAGCACCTCGCTGGCTCCTCCTACTGGGTGAGAGAGAGATGAGGCCATATACCTCACCAACACACCACACAGCCCCCCCCCCCGAACACCCAGAAGGGCAAATACAAAACATATCAGTCTCTCACAGGGGGCCTAATCAACCTGCCGAACCGACTGCGTCGACTCGGGGGCGGAGAAACAGCTGGCACCCGTGCAGGAACAACATTTTGTGCCACAGGGGGAGGAACACAGTTGGGGGGAGAAAACGGAAGATGGGGTCGAGCAGGAGGGCGGCCGCGTCTAGGAACCTGAGCCGGCAACACCTCTTCATCAACCAACACATAGGCTGGCTTCAGGCGGTCCACTGTAACCAGCTCTCTACGCCCACCCATGTCTAAAACAAAACTTTTCGCGCCCCTTTCGAGCACCCGAAACGGCCCGTCATACGGAGGCTGGAGGGGCGAACGGTGGGCGTCACGTCGCACAAAAACAAAACGGGCAGACTGGAGTGCTGTGGGCACAAACGCCTGCGGGAAACAATGGTGCACAGGACCCGGAACCAAAAGACTACTCTGCGAATAGGGGTCCACCGCTTCGGGGAACCGTGGAGCGGCAGCGTCTAACAAAAACTCCCCTGGGATTCGTAAAGGCTGACCAAAAACCAACTCGGCTGATGAAGCGTTGAGGTCCTCCTTAGGAGCTGATCGCAACCCAAGCAGCACCCACGGCAAACGCTCCACCCAGCCAACGTCTGTTAGCGCAGCACGTAACGCCGCCTTAAGAGACCGATGGAAACGTTCAACCAACCCGTTAGCCTGAGGGTGGTAGGCGGTAGTGCGATGCACCTGCACCCCCAAGGAGCGCGCCATCTCGGACCAGAGCCCTGAAATAAACTGGGGACCTCTGTCTGAAGTGATGTCCGAGGGCACACCAAAACGGGCAACCCAAGTGGAGAGGAACGCACCAGCCACGTCGGAGGTAGTTGTGGAAGAAAGAGGAACGACCTCCGGCCACCTGGTTGTGCGGTCGACCACTGTAAGCAGGTGTGTGAAACCCCGTGATGGGGGCAGGGGACCAACTAAGTCCACATGCACGTGGTCAAAACGCTTGGCTGGAATGGGAAATGGTTCCAGTGGTGCCTTAGTGTGCCGGTGCACCTTGGCACGCTGACAAGCCACGCAAGCCGCTGCCCAACTCCTCACCTCTCTGCGTAAACCAGGCCACACAAAACGTGCGCTGACTAGTTTCACAGACGCGCGCACACCTGGGTGCGAGAGAGAGTGAACAGAGTCAAAAATGCGGCGGCGCCAACCTGATGGAACCACTGGGCGTGTCCGGCCTGTGGAAACGTCACACAGGATCAAAGGACCGCCCTCTCCCAATTTGACCTCCTCTAGCTTAAGCCCTGAAACGCCGGCACGAAGGGCAGTTATATCAGCGTCTCCCGGTTGGTCAGCGGCCATGGCAGAAAAATCTACCCCGAGGAGCACAGGACAAACGAGCACCCGTGACAGACAGTCTGCCACTGAGTTGGATTTTCCAGCCACATGGCGGACGTCCGTTGTAAACTCTGAAATGGCCGCCAAGTGCCGTTGCTGACGTGCTGACCAGGGCTCCGAAACTTTAGACATTGCAAACGTGAGTGGTTTGTGGTCCACATAAGCCGTAAATGAACGACCCTCCAGCAAAAAACGAAAATGCCGTGTAGCTAAGAATAGCGCCAACAACTCGCGGTCAAAAACGCTGTACTTGCGCTCGCAGTCCCGCAATTTACGGCTGAAAAATGCCAACGGCTGCCATGCGTCGCCAACGCGTTGCTCTACAACGGCCCCCACAGCTATATCTGAAGCATCAGTTGTCAACGCAATCGGGGCCTCTGAATCTGGATGGGCTAGGAGTGCCGCGCTAGCTAACGCGGACTTAGCACCATCAAAAGCAGTGATCCGGTCCGGGGTCCAAACCACTGTGTCAGTCGCCTTCCTCGAGCGCAGGGCCTCGTAGAGAGGCTGCAGGAGATGGGCTGCATTGGGAATGAACCTGTTGTAAAAGTTCACCATGCCTAAAAACTCCTGCAACTTTTTAACCACCAGAGGACGTGGGAACTCTGCCACCGCCTGCACCTTGGCAGGCAATGGAACTGCACCCTGCGCGGAAATTCGATGACCTAAAAAATCGATCACCGGTAAACCAAACTGGCACTTAACCGGATTAATGATCAAGCCATGTGCATCCAAGCGCTGAAAATTTTCTT
Organism: Garcialebias charrua; assembly: GCA_038048925.1. Classification (NCBI taxonomy): domain Eukaryota; kingdom Metazoa; phylum Chordata; class Actinopteri; order Cyprinodontiformes; family Rivulidae; genus Garcialebias; species Garcialebias charrua. The sequence continues at coordinate 24,629 of JBBPBX010037189.1, read as the reverse complement.
TCAGGTGCAACAGGTGCTCCTCGGTTGACGAGCTGGCCACCAAAATGTCGTCCAGATAGACAAACACAAAATCGAGGCCACGTAACACGGAGTCCATCAGCCTTTGAAAAGTCTGTGCTGCCCCCTTTAGTCCAAACGGCATGCGGAGGAACTCAAAAAGCCCAAAGGGGGTGATTACTGCAGTTTTAGGTACATCGCTGGACTGCACTGGGACTTGATGGTAGCCGCGCACCAGATCCACCTTAGAAAAAATGGAAGCACCCGACAACCGAACAGAAAAGTCCTGAATGTGCGGAATGGGGTAGCGATCAGGCGTCGTCACGTTATTTAAACGGCGAAAATCGCCACATGGGCGCCACGACCCGTCTGCTTTTGGTACCATGTGAAGGGGGGAGGCCCACGGGCTGTTAGAGCGTCTAACAATACCCAACCTCTCCATGGTACCAAACTCCTCTTTAGCGATGGCCAGTTTAACAGCGTCGAGGCGGCGTGCACGTGCGAAAACGGGCGGTCCCGTAGTAGGGATGAAATGCTCGACCCCGTGTTTAGTTTCTGAAGAGGAAAAAGCAGGTGTAGTTAAAGAGGGGAATTCTGCCAACAAACCTTGAAAAACATCTCCTGAAACTAAAACATTAGCATGAGTTAGCGGCCCAGCCCCCCCAGACACACATGGGAAAGTTGCAAAAGTTACAGCGTCAATAAGTCTGCGGTTAGCAACATCTACTAACAGTCCATGAGCACATAAAAAATCTGCACCGATAATAGGAACAGTCACTGAGGCAACAACAAAATCCCACTCAAACTCACGACCATGGAAAGAAACTGTTGCCCGTCTAGTGCCAAAAGTTCCAATGGGAGAGCCGTTAGCAGCAGTTAGCAGTGGGCCACTGCCTCGGCTTGCTAATTCAGGTCCAACAGGGTGGACCAAACTCTTCTGGGAACCAGAGTCAACCAGAAAACGACGTCCTGACAGGGAGTCTGTGACGAAGAGCAGCTCACCTCGCTCGCCAGCGCCCACAGCTGCTACTGAGCGCCGGCTTCCTCGTTTCCCGACACCCATGTGCATGGTGGGATGCAGCGCTTAGCTTTGTTTGCGAACCTCCGGTGGTAGAAACAAAGGGAGCTCCCCCGCCGAGTTCGCGCGCCAACAGCTGAAACCGCCACTGGCTCCTCCGTCTGCTCCGGCTCCACCGATGTACTCTGCACCGCGAACCGTCTGGTAGCCAGCAGGACCCGGTCCGCCTCCTCCGCCAAACCCCGGTAATCACCGGTAGATAAACAAGGGGAATTGGCCAAAGTAGCCCTCACTTGCGACGGAAGCTGGCGCAGGAAAATGTGAGGGAAAAGGAAACCCCCGTCGTCTGAACCAAGTAGCGACAGCATTTTGTCCATCATGTTCACAGCCGTGCCGTCACCCAAACCCGGCAGCGATAGCAGTTTATCAGCCCTCTCAGTTGAAGTCAAAGTGTACCTTCGAAGCAGAAACTCTTTGAGGGCGCCATATTTGTCCACGTGCGGCGGGTCGCGCAGCAGCGGCATGGCTTTGCGGGTTGACTGCATATCCAGAGCTGACACGACCAAGAAGTACCTGGTTTCATCTGCGTTCACGCCTCGGAGGCGAAAGAGTGCCTCGATGTGCTGGAACCACGAAACCGGGTCGCTCTGCCAGAACTCCGGGAGCTTAACACTCGCTGCGGAAACAGAGTCGGCTGGGGTCGGCTGCAACAGCTGGGCAGACGTCGCGGCTGCGGGGTCCGACGAAGAAACAACATCCTCGTCTGATCTTGACATATTTCACGCAGGTCACCACTGTAGCGTGTGAAGAAGGAGAAACAAACTGATCTGCAAGCAGTTGCCTTTAATCCTTCGAGCGTCAAAACCAGAAACAGAATGAATGAATTTACACACGAACACTTCTTCTTCTTCACCTCGTAAAACCTGGGGAGCACCTCGCTGGCTCCTCCTACTGGGTGAGAGAGAGAAGAGGCCATATACCTCACCAACACACCACAATATCATCTTTTATTATTGGTGCACACCGTTGCACTCCAAGTTTTTCCCTCTTAGTCATACCAGGAATGCCCTCTTGACCCATGGTGATAGTTTACTTCAACATGAACGTCAAACCTGAACAGGATGTTAACAAGAACAACCCATTTCCACACTCGCATACATCGTAGTCAGAAACATCGCATACATAACTGCCACAAGGCTACCTAGCATCCTTTGCAGCGCACACAGTCTCTCTGGGACGCTACAGTATTGTAAAAAAGTAAAATTAGTGTCATTCCACATTTGTACACGTCTCTAAATTGTTTAAAACCTACAGATACAGACATGTATGATAAATTATAAAAGCCTGAAACCGACTCTCACAGAGCGAACTCTGAGTTTGGAGGAAAACGATGGAGACACACGTCCTTGCTTTAATCGAGCTACAAATATTTGTCTGTCAATGTTAATAGTGTTTTAATATTAAGAGCTAAAGCAGCAGAAACAGGAATCTCACAGAATCACTCAAACAGGCTGCTCGCTCCCGGAATGGCGCTCAAGCTCTATTGATGTGTGGAGGTCTGCCACCCAAGACAAGTGGTGGCTGTTCACATGCGGGATCCGTTTGCAGTGTCTCCGCTCTGAGAGCTTTGAGACGGAGAGGAGAGGGGCTCACAGCTGAGCTGGGAACACTGCTCGCACTCGGGCTCGCTGTACATCCGAGTCTGTATCAAATTACAGTAGTCTTCCTCTCTCTTTTTTTTTCCTCACTCATTCTCGAGCAAGACGGACACATTTTCTTCCCTCTCCCATCTCCCTCCTGCTTTTCTGCTCTCTGTCCTGTGTATGGGAGCTCCTATTTACACATCTTCCGAATCGTAAACTACTGACATGGATCTGGTCAGCTGGGCTCTCAATGCAATTGATCAAATCGTTTCAACCAAGCAACCGGGTCCCGGAGAGCCCTCATGCCCCGCTGAGACGCACGCGGCAGGGTACGTCATGGATAAGTTGATGTGCCTTTCTAAATCATGTCAGGAGGATGCCGAAGATGTTTATATCATTGGATTTATGAGAGCAGAGTTTCTGCTTTTTGGTCGCTGGCGGATACCTATATCGGCTATTAAAGAAGACAGTGGCAGCAGTTTCGACCATGGCAAAGCTGCCGACCCTATGGGAAGGTTTGCTTCGTGCTTTGAGCTGACTCAACTGAATTACAAGCTCAACCGTAAGATGGAAGTGATTTATGAGAATCGTGGGCCACTTGCGACTTCTGGGACTTGCCAGCATGTTGGGGGTGACCTTGGAGGGGGCTAATAAGCAAGGACCAGTGGAGTACTGTACCCACAAATCTGGCCATTTTGGATCGAAAGTACCAGCAGAGCTCAAAGCTGACGAGAAATAACAGTCTGCCTGAATTTTTTTTACAATTGTGGCTTATCTGAATCTGGCTCCCCCGTTCAGCCTTGAAGCAGGTCGACTTATCAAATTTCTCCTGGGGTTGTGTGTAAATTAAGAAGGCTCTGCTCTATCCAAAATACAAGACAATACAAGACGTTGGACAGATGAATGGAAGATGGATGGAATCCAATATTTTCTTTTGTCTCAAAATGTAAAAACATCAATAAATGTTAACAATCATTAGATGTTTTTAGTTTCATAATTTCACACCTACTGGCCAGAAAAGCCCCTTTAGCAAATTTAAAATGGCCCATGGGCCACCAGTTGATAATGACAGTTGTAGCAGGTATTGCGGCTCTTGAAACGTTTAATTTAGTGAACGAAAAGGCAGAAATGGCTCTTTTGATCGTAAAGGTTGCAGACCCGAAAACTGTATAAAAAACAACGAAACATAAACAGCTACATTATAAAACAATGTCAAATACTAAAAACAGGAACATGTCTGTGTTGATTTATAGGGGTGCACCGATTTCAATTTTCTGGCCGATCACCGATTACCGATTTTTAGAAAGTCTGATCTGCCGATTCCGATTTTGGCCGATACCGATTTTCAGGTGTTAAAAGGTCAAAATGCACCCTAAATTTTCAGGATTTTCCAACCTTTGTTGAGGCAGATAAAATCGGTAGATAAAATCGGCTTCGCATTTAAAGATCGGCCGATCACCGATCTCTCCAAATTAAGGAAATCGGAGCCGATCGATCGGCCGGCCGATTTCTCGGTGCATCCCTATGCTTACAAATGTAACGTGTTTATAAATGTGCTGCTGGTAGAGTTTCTTGATGTTGTGTCGTGACAGGACAAGGTGTGAGATCTTTGTTGTAATACCACTATCCTTTCCTCATGGCCTTTTCCCCTTTTCTATCTAAATCAGGTATGTCAAAGTCAAATACACCGAGGGCCAAAAAAACAATTAAACAAATTTGCTACAAGCCAAGGGCCAGACTGGTTCAATGTTTATTATAAAAGGGGGTGATATAATAAACATGTTTTTTCTTCTGCACTCTTTTAATTCAATGTTTTCTTTTTTATGAATTTGTTTTATTTAGTCTCTTTTAAATGAATGAATAAATTATATGAATATTAAATAGCTTTACATCTGCTAAGTTCTTCATTCAACCTTTATTTATACAGGCTAGCCTCGTTGAGTCACGGGGACTCATTTACAAGAGGGACCTGTCTCACTCACACCAAACAACCATCCACTCTCACACTCACACCTAGGGTCAATTTAGAGTCACCAATCAGCCTAACAAGCATGTTTTTTGGTCTGTGGGAGGAAACCGGAGTACCCGGAGGAAACCCACACATGCACGGGGAGAACATGCAAACTCCACCCAGAAAGGCCCCCTCTTGGCATAAATCAACACAGACATGTTCCTGTTTTTAGTATTTTACATTGTTTCATAATGTAGCTGTTTATGTTTCATTGTTTTTTTATACAATTTTCTTATGATTTTTAATTAATGTGCTTTTTTATGATTGTTTACTGTTGGCTGCAAGTATCAAGTTGTGAAATCCTTCATTTTCTACAGCTGATAGCTGTTGGTCATTAATTATGATGAAGTTTAGAAACTTCTCGGTGAACATTTGAGCTCCGTGGCTTCAGCGGTGTGTTCTTCTTGTTCAATCCGGGGCGGGCGCTCTGATTTCGTTCAGCCGCTCTCAGCCTGTCCCTCCTACGAGACGGTCAGACAGCGGGTCAGACTGGACGCAGCTGGCCGCGGTCGGTCTCCCTGTTTCGGTTCAGCGAGAGTGGCGTCCCGCTGAAGCCCCAGAGCTTGAATGTCCAGCGTAAAACTAACTTGACCACAGTTTAATGTGGCGCTATGGCTCTGCAGACATTGCACGTTGCTGTCTTGTGGTGTTTAGTGTAAAATACTTCCACACAGCGGACATGTTACGATGAAAAGTTGGCTAGCTGTTAGCTACAGTGCTACTCACAGCCTGCACGCTGTAGCTGGCTGCAAACTATGAAATGGATTTACTGAATGTGACGTGAGGTGGGTCTTATTACTCTGGGTTCATGAGACACGACTCCGGATCGGCCCCACCCCTACTACCCTTGCATTGTGGGGAATGTAGTGTTGGTGCGTGCAAAACACCAGCGGGGGGCTGTGGCCTGCGGGCCGTTTCTATTAGTAATTAAATATCATCCAGGGGGTCATAAATAATTAATTCGTGGGCCGGATCTGACCCGCGGGCCGGCACTTCGACATATGTGATCTAAAAGAATAAGGGGCCGCGCTCTTAGGAGCAGCAGCAACGTGCACTCCGCCCATCTTTCAGACGACTGTACGGACATAATCCCACTGTACTTCGGTGCGGTGATAACAAAGCTGGTTGTGTTTCTCCTCAGGGATCCTTCCCGGCTTGAGTTTGTTTGACGTTTTGTGGGATTCAAGCGTTGGTTTGGCGGAGGTTATCCTCCGCTCGTCCTGCGTCCCCAGAGAGTTTCGATCCGGTGATTTGACGGCGCACTGTTACTCCAGGTTCGTCCAGAAGGAGGAGCTCTACCTGCACAGAGTCAGCAGCACACTGGAGGTCAGAGGTCACCACTTCTTCTGTACTGATCTGTTTCTTTCAGCTGAGTCTTACTCTGTCACTGCTTTCCACCGTGGTTATTATTACTGGGGGCTGCCATTGCAATGCATAGGAGAGCAATGCACCGCCTCCCATGCAAATGCATGGAAGTCACCTATTGTTCTACACCCAATAAGGGTTTCTTTATTTATTATTCTTCCGTCTCCGGTAATGCGGCCCGAACCGAAACGTGAACCCCCACAAAAGTTATATCAAAACGACCGGCCCGACTCCGAGATGTATGCTATTACTTTTATTGGCAATTGGAGTTACCATGGCAAAATATTTTGCTAACAAAAATGCTAAATTTCCCATTGGAAAGGAATGGGAGTTAACTTTTCAGAGAAACTGAGTAACATATGGCGCCATTTTGGTTCAACAAGCAAATTAGGTGAAGCGGCCACTTTGATTTAACAAGCAAATTAGGTGAAGCGGCCATTTTGATTTAACAAGCAAATTAGGTGAAGCGGCCATTTTGATTTAACAAGCAAATTAGGTGAAGCGGCCATTTTGATTTAACAAGCAAATTAGGTGAAGCGGCCATTTTGATTTAACAAGCAAATTAGGTGAAGCGGCCATTTTGATTTAACAAGCAAATTAGGTGAAGCGGCCATTTTGATTTAACAAGCAAATTAGGTGAAGCGGCCATTTTGATTTAACAAGCAAATTAGGTGAAGCGGCCATTTTGATTCAACAAGCAAATTAGGTGAAGCGGCCATTTTGATTTAACAAGCAAATTAGGTGAAGTGGCCATTTTGATTCAAGATGTCCATCACAGCTGCCTCAGCAAACACCAAATTGACTATGATTCAGTCATTTTTTTTATATATATAGCTAAAACTTGGCATAGTAGCTTAGAATGATCCCAAGCACATAGTAATGTGAAAAATAAAAATTTCGGCAACAGCCTGGCAGCCCCCGTCAAAGTTTCTCCAGGAACTTTCTAGTTATTACTGTATTATTATTTAGTGTTTCTGGGTGTTTTTGTTTTTGTGTTTAGAATTTCTGCCTCAGAAACTTTCAGTCGACTCAAGTATAATTTAAAAAAATAATCAGTCCAGTTCACACAACGTATTCAAGCTGGGCCTGAGATGCATTTTCCCTGCGTCTGTGTGAAGCAATGACAGAGACAGGATGGTGGGAGGGGCTTAAAGTCAACTCAGCGCTGTTATGCCTCTGAACTGAAAAGTAGGTAGTCACAGAGCTGAGTTGTGAGTAGGTGTGCTCACCTGTAGGTGTCCTGTGAACCCAGCTGTCTGAATGCTTCGCAGAGCAGCTTGTTTATATTTAACTGACCGAAGGACGATTAAAAAAGATTTTAGTCTTCAGAGATTTTACAGAGCCGTTGTCTAAAATGGTCTTTTGACATAACTTTGTTTTCTTCTGAAATATAAATGTTTTGACTCCACTGTTCACATTTGAAATCTTTTTTTCTTCACTTTGTAGCTTTAATTATTCTGCTTTTGACATAGTTACTGTTTGACTTTTTATGATCTTTCTTTGTTTTTAAACTTCTGTAGCTTGTTTTTTTATTTTTTTTTATTTACCGTAATTTCCGGACTATAAGTCGCTACATTTTTCACACACCTTGAACCTCGTGGCTTATACAATGCTGCAGCTAATTAAAAAAACCTGACCAATGAAATTATCGAACAGATGGACCAATGAAATGGGGATAAGAGAACGAGAGGTGGGGAATCCCACTCCCCATGGGTTGGGCGCAGAGTAGGCCTGCTGCAATAAACAATAACTCGATTAATCGCATGATGAATGAAATCGATGTTATTTTCATTTATCAGCTTTATCGTTTCTTCATGTGTCTCTTTCTACTGAAGACACTGGACGACAAAAGGCTCAACTCTGGTGTTCTTCACTGACCCCTTCCTTTCTCTTTTCTCTTTAAAATCCATTTTAACCTTTTATCGCTAAAAGCAGCTAAGCTGAGAAGCTAAGCTAACAGGTCGACCTCAGGGAAAAACCTCAGTTTGTCAAAGCTCCAAAATGCCTCCCTCCCATTTTTCTTAAAGAGACACGCTGCTCGCTCCCTCACTATCCATCCTTCGGTTCAAACATTCTTATACCACCATCCGGTGGTCAGAAAAAGTACTACACTCAAAGAAATAAGATGAGATAGAAAATATTTCTTCTTAAATTTGAGAAAAGTTACTAATTATTGTCAAATTTCAAACAATATTATTGTTTATCGCAATATTTTCTGAGACAATTAATCGCCCAGCAGAATTTGTTATGGTGACAGGCCTGGTGCAGAGCAACTTTTGCTCCGCTGCCAGTGGATCCTGAAAGCGGGGCAGGAGGAAGATGAATATAGCGATCTTGACTTCATCTTAAGCTACTGGTTTTTTGGTTGTTGTTTTTAACCAGCACTGTTTAGAAAAAAAATTAAATCATTACTGTATATATTTGTTACCGGTACATGTTTAATTTAAAATACTTAATTTTTCTGTGCAAATATGTCATGCTACAATGTGGACACCTGCGGCTTATAGACAAGCATGGCCTGTATATGTATAAAGTTATTAAATTTTTTTATTTAGTGGGCGTGGCTTATATTTGGGTGCACTCAATAGTCTGGAAATTACGGTACTTACTTTAGAAATATTTGGCCCCATTTCTCTGTTTTTTTTTTTTATTGTCAACTTTCTGATTCAAACTGTTTCATCTTTGATATCAACCTTTTATTTTCACTTATATTTATTTAAACTTTGTCACATTAAAGGTTCAGTATGCAGTTTCTGTAGAACTGCAGCAGTTAGAAATATTTTCAACAGGCAAAGCATTCTGATCCCTCCCCCTCAGAGCCATATGTGGCTCTGCCCCCTTGTGGTCTGTTGAATTTCAAATTCAAGCTCTGTTTTTATTGGCTGATTCAAATTCAAGCTCTGTTTTTATTGGCTGGTTACAAACTCTGTTTTTATTGGCTGGAAAATGGCGGGTCACCTTTTCTTTTTAGAAATGCTTATTTACCACCTGGAGAAGCAAGGGGACAATATTTTTTTTAAAAAAATTTCAGAGATTACCTGGCTAACATCAGTCTGTCAGGAGGTAGTGACAGAGTGAAGAAATAGGTTCATAAAAAAAGCTACATACTGCAGCTTTAACGTTGTTTTTTTACACCTTTGACTTTGTTGCCTTTTCATGTCGTTTTGGTTCCAACATGAGGGTTTTACGTCGCTTCAGGTTTTATAATCTGGCGTTGAACTGCCTCCTGAAGTCAAATACTTTGGTGTCTGATTGAAGAGCTCAGTGTTTTTATTTCTATGTAAAAAGACGTTTTGCTGCTCAGGTCCTGGTGAACGGTCTGCATGAAGCTGATGACGTCAAAGCGCTGCTGCTGGACACGCTCACACGATACAGCAGGAACAAACGGGTAAACACTGTTTAAAGAAATAAATCAGAAGCAGCATCTTCTCTCTGTCGTGTTTTTTGAACGTGACTCTTGGTTTCCTCCTCATCCAGAACCTCCGCACCACTCCCACTCCACGGTGGCTCCAGTTCTCCCTCCAGTCTTTCCACCAGGTGGTTCTGGAGGATCCGGTTTACTGGCTCGTGGCTTTGTCGGCCCGGGTCTGCCTGCAGAACTTTCTGGCCCAGACGCTTCTTTCTGAGCTCGGTCCGCAGGCGTCACACTCTGAGGATCAGAACCTCTACCAGAAGTGGAGAAACCAGGCCGATGGGGGTTTATGGCTCGACAGGTACTCGATAAAGATTTGAACCCTCCAGCTGCCCCTGGGTCAAAATGACCCCTGACCTCTGATTTAAAACAGAGGCCTCGTGGGCCGTTTTGATCGAAGGGCAGCAGGATTGATGTGTTGTTTGTATTACATTACGGTCTATAGTCAAACTACTGTTTACATTTATTACTACTGTTTACATTTATTACTACTGTTTACATTTAGTACTACTGTTTACATTTATTACTACTGTTTACATTTATTAATACTGTTTACATTTATTAATACTGTTTACATTTATTACTACTGTTTACATTTATTACTATTGTTTACATTTATTACTACTGTTTACATTTAGTACTACTGTTTACATTTATTACTACTGTTTACATTTATTAATACTGTTTACATTTACTATTTACATTTACTGTTTACATTTATTACTACTGTTTACATTTATTACTACTGTTTACATTTATTACTACTGTTTACATTTATTACTACTGTTTACATTTATTACTACTGTTTACATTTATTACTACTGTTTACATTTATTACTACTGTTTACATTTATTACTACTGTTTACATTTATTACTACTGTTTACATTTATTACTACTGTTTACATTTATTACTACTGTTTACATTTATTACTACTGTTTACATTTATTACTACTGTTTACATTTATTACTACTGTTTACATTTATTACTACTGTTTACATTTATTACTACTGTTTACATTTATTACTACTGTTTACATTTATTACTACTGTTTACATTTATTAATACTGTTTACATTTATTACTACTGTTTACATTTACACTACTTTTTATATCCACACTACTGCTG
>JBBPBX010037189.1:0-13947 GCA_038048925.1 Garcialebias charrua | reverse complement strand
TATATATATATATATATATATATATATATATATATATATATATATATATATATATATATATATATATATATATATATATACAGGTGACCCCCTAGTTACGTACGAGTTTGGGAGATAAGAACTGTTCGCAGCTCGATTCTGCCGTAGCTAGGGGGTGAAAATAGCGTCCAGTTCGTAGGTCCTTATTCCGTTCGTAGGTCGTGGAAATACCGCTAACGGAGCGCGCGCACACATTTAAGCATGTACAGTAGTGTACTGTAATGTTAAACATTGCTATTCACATTTACAGAATAAATAAAAATATAATTTCTTACTTTGAGATGGTCAAAGCCGACATCTTAGGTTGCCATGCGTTGATTGTTGTCGGGCCGAGCAGCGCGGCGGCCGGCGAGTGAACCACCGCAGCTGCTCGAGGCCTGTGTTAGCTAGCTGGCTAGCTTCTGCTAGCCAGGCCATGAGCTGGTGTTGGAGCGGCGGCGGCGCGATCGGCGATCAATCTGCAGCTGCTGCTCCAGCCTGAGACGTCCACAGAGCTCACAGAGCGATTCCAGCTAGTAATTAATCCATATGATGCGATCCTGGTCACCAGTCTTCAAAGGCCGGCTCCCGGCAGCTAACCTAAAATGGCGTCCGGTGTTCTACATTAATTTGTGACCGGAGACCTTCAAACCCCCGTGACTGAACCTAAAATGGCGTCCGGTGTTCTACATTAATTTGTGACCGGAGACCCCCGTGACTGAACCTAAAATGGCGTCCGGTGTTCTACATTAATTTGTGACCGTGTAAACTGAAGACCTACTTCCTGCTGCCCAAGATTGCGCAAAAATGATCAGAAATGATCATTTTTATCATAATTATTATTTATAAAGCCTTTAAAACAACCACAGCTGCAACAAAGTGATGTACACATGAAATTAAGAACATTTAAACACAAAACAAAACAAAAAAATCTTTTTTTTTAAAATACAGTAATTTCATATTTTTATTAAATATGATACGTTCGTAGGTCCGGGCCGCCGTAGGTCGATGGAGTCGTAGGTAGGGGGTCACCTGTATATATCAGCAGTAGTGGGGATATAAAAAGTAGTGTAAATGTAAACAGTAGTAATAAATGTAAACAGTATTAATAAATGTAAACAGTATTAATAAATGTAAACAGTAAATGTAAACAGTAGTGTAAATGTAAACAGTAGTAATAAATGTAAACAGTAGTGTAAATGTATATATATATATATATATATATATATATTCTTTTTACTAGCCTTATTGCATATGCCACTTTACCTCTATACCAATATCAACTACCTCATACATATACTGTGTACATAAACTTCATATGCTGCTTTGTCACTCTATTACAAATGTCAATGCCAGAACTTTCATTTTATTTTATAGATATACTTTTTACACTTTTATACTACTATGCAAAAACTCAGGACAGTATTACACTTTTATTATTTCATTTTATGCTTATGTTTATTAAATGTTTTAGTGTTTAAATGTTTACTGTTGCACCGAGGGACAGAGAGAAATGCAATTTCAATCCTGTGTATGTCCTGTACATATTGCAGTTCTGACAATAAAGTTGACTTTGACTTTTGTGAAAGATGCACGTTCCTCCTCTGTGAAATCTGTCAGGAGGTTTTATAAAAGCCGTGACTTCTCCGAACCTCCCGCTCGTGAGAATTTGTTTTGCATGAAAGGCTACGTTCCACTCCATCACATGCACAAACACAGCTACACCTTTTGTTCATGTGTTTGTAGATGGGAGCGTTGATGTGAAGCGACTTCCCGTTGAGTTGCTTTATATCAACAGAACTGGGTCTGTCAGGCCCAAAGATCCGGTTTTTGATTTGTTTAGCTGATAGGCTCATCTGGAACTTTATTTGTGTGAACGGTCATGAAGCGTTCTCACTGTTCCGCTCCCGTTTACTTCACTACGCTTTCTGAAATCGAACCGAGTCCACAACTTTTGTGCCACTCGAACCAAAACGTTCGGCTCATCCCAAACATTCCTTCTGCTTTTCAGCTACTTTCAGCTTTTATGTGCTCGTTTTTAGCTTCTTTCTGCCCATTTCAGTTATTTTGTGAACTTTCAGCTTCTAAATTGAGTTTTCTGTTGTTTCAGCTACTTTCAGCAAACCATCCTGTAATTTTAGTCATTTTGTGCACTGGGGTTCTTCTACTTTCAGTTTTTTAGTTCATTTTATTTTTCTTAATTTATTTTGCACATTTCTGCTACTTTCAGCAAACCTTCTTGTAATTTTAGTCATTTTGTGCACTGGGGTTCTTCTACTTTCAGTGTTTTTGTTCATTTCAGCTATTTTCTTCATTAATTTTGCACATTTCTGCTACTTTCAGCAAACCTTCTTGTAATTTTAGTCATTTTGTGCACTGGGGTTCTTCTACTTTCAGTTTTTTTGTTCATTTCAGCTATTTTCTTCATTAATTTTGCACATTTCTGCTACTTTCAGCAAACCTTCTTGTAATTTTAGTCATTTTGTGCACTGGGGTTCTTCTACTTTCAGTTTTTTTGTCCATTTCAGCTATTTTCTTCATTAATTTTGCACATTTCTGCTACTTTCAGCAAACCATCTTGTAATTTTAGTCATTTTGTGCACTGGGGTTCTTCTACTTTCAGTTTTTTAGTTCATTTCAGCTATTTTCTTCATTAATTTTGCACATTTCTGCTACTTTCAGTTTCATTTTTCTAATTTCAGCTGTTTTCATCTTCTTTAAGCTAGTTTTTTTTTATCGTTTCTAATTTTGGGGGTCCTTTCAGCTTATTATTATTATTTTTTTTCCATTTTGCTGCACTTATTTGTTGTCGGGTCATGTAGGCAGCAGGTCCAGACCTCCCCAGGGTGTTCTCAAACTAGTGGAGGGTGTGTAACCAGTCCAGTGTGATCTGGGTCTGCTGGTATCTCTGTCCGACTGTTGGAATCACCTCAGCTGAATCATCTCCGAGCTCCTCAGCTTACCTCCAAGGCTTGGCCCGGCTCATTTCAGCTGTTTGGATCCAGGATCTGGTTCTTCACGGGCCCAGATGAGGGTCGGACCAGAAACAAACCAGTAAATCAAGAACTTTGTCTTTCAACTGAACTCAGAACTACGACTGACCAGAACAACACCCTCATCACTGTCAATGCCGATCCGTCTCACGCCCCAAACCATCCCTCGTGAACCCGACTCACCCACGACCCAGAGGGGCGCCCCACATGACCGTCACCTCAGATTCAAAGGAGCTGTCACTCCGCTCTGTGCTGCGAACCGCCCCAACACACGCTGCAGCGCGTCAGGAACCGGTCCTGGTTCCCGCAGAGCAAAAGTTGGTGTTACGAGAACCCAAGAGTGAAAGGCCCAGCGGGTTTGGATGTTGTCAGTCCATACAATGGGCGTTATCAACTGTTATCATCCCATATGTAGCAGCGAAATTGTCCAATCTACCTCCTAGCATGTTTAAAATAACGTTATCAGCGTCGTTATCGCTGTGAGTAGGCAGCGTGTTTCCGTGAACCCGGAAGTGTTGTTTTTCTTTCAGCTTATGTAACCGTTTTCCTGAACCTAACCTTAAACCTAACCCAAGACCCTTTACTCTAAACCTAACCATGTAGCTAAAGACGGAGCCTGCTGTCATCGCTCGTAACGGTGACAACGTACCTTTAAACCTCCTAGGACACATATGTCAAAGTCAAGGCCCGCGGGCCAGATCCGGCCTGCAAATTAATTATTTATGACCCCCTGGATGATATTTAATTACTAATAGAAACGGTCCGCAGGCCATAGCCGCCCGCTGGTGTTTTGCACGCACCAACACTACATTCCCCACAATGCAACGGTAGTAGGGGTGGGGCCGATCCGATCCGGGGTCGTGTTTCATGAACCCAGAGTAATAAGAACCGCCTCACGTCACATTCAGTAAATCCATTTCATAGTTTGAAGCCAGCTACAGCGTGTGGACTGAAAGAGTAGCATCTTAGCTAGCAGCTAGCCAACTTTTCATCGTAACATGTTCGCTGTGTGGAAGTATTTTACACTAAACACCACAAGACAACAACGTGCAATGTCTGCAGAGCCATAGCGCCACATTAAACTGCGGTCAAGTTAGTTTTATGTTGGACATTCGAGCTCCGGGGCTTCAGCGGGACGCCACTCTCGCTGAACCGAAACAGGGAGACCGACCGCGGCCAGCTGCGTCCAGTCCGACCCGCTGTCTGACCGTCTCGTAGGAGGGACAGGCTGAGAGCGGCTGACCGAAATCAGAGCGCCCGCCCCGGATTGAACAATAAAAACACACCGCTGAAGCCACGGAGCTCAAATGTTCACCGAGAAGTTGTTAAACTTCATCATAATTAATGACCAACAGCTGTCAGCTGTAGAAAATGAAGGATTTCACAGCTTGATACTTGCAGCCAACAGTAAACAATCATAAAAAAGCATATTAATTAAAAATCATAAGAAAACTGTATTAAAAAAACAAAACATAAACAGCTACATTATAAAACAATGTAAAATACTAAAAGCAGGAACATGTCTGTGCGGATTTATGCCAAGAACTTAGCAGATGTAAAGCTAAATATTTTATTTCATTTATTCGTTCATTTAAAAGAGACTAAATAAAACAAATTCGTCAAAAAGAAAACACTGAATGAAAAGAGTGCAGAAAGAATAAAAAAAATTATATATCACCCACTTATAATAAACATTGAACCAGTAATTTAGTAATGTAGCAAATTTGTTTGTTTTTTGCCCTCAGTGTATTTGACTTTGACACCCCTGTCCTAGTAGGTACAGGAGGGGAAATCTGACCACTACATATGGGGATGATAATAACTGATAACGGCCATTTAATGGTTGATAACATCCAAAGCTGGTGCAAGGCCTGAATGTGAACAACTCCAAGACAGGAAGTCAAGTTGGATGATGGCACAGGAACCCTGGAGAGCAAGGAGAAGGGTCACATAAGAAGTACGGCAGGAATGGATTAATCAGCCTGTCTCTGGTTCTTACTGGTTGGAGAATGGTTGCATGAGGAGGACTGGTTCCTTTAATCTTGTGCAAACAAGGAGTCGTCCAGACTGGATTACGGTCTCTGGTGGGCGTGTGGTTGGAAGGCGCGGAAAACAGCTGAGGAGGCCACAAGGAGGTTTCCAGAGTTTCTCAGAGGAGCCCAGGAACAGGGAAGTCTCAGGAAGTAACCAGGAACTATCAAAAGACAACGGTGGTCTCAGGCCAGTAGGAACTAAACGGCTGAAGCACCACCCACTGGCAGGTAACGCTCCAGCGGCGAGGAGAAGTCATCTGTAGCCCTTTAGATGCCGGAGATCATTCGCAGGTGGGCTAGTTTGGCGCCATCTAGTGACTTCTGACAGAAGTGGAACAGGAACTCCCACGGTTGGAACATTGCGTCTGAACGTGAGGACAAACGTCAACTGCACGTCCCACAGCTGAGTTCCTTGAAACAGAACTAATAATAATGAGGCGTCTGTTCGCGTCCCACGTCAACGGGTCGTGTTTTAAACCGTTCCATCTCTTTTAAAAGGGTCTCGGTTTAAAGGAAATATTAAACGACGCACAAAACAACA
This sequence comes from Garcialebias charrua, assembly GCA_038048925.1. Taxonomy (NCBI): domain Eukaryota; kingdom Metazoa; phylum Chordata; class Actinopteri; order Cyprinodontiformes; family Rivulidae; genus Garcialebias; species Garcialebias charrua. The sequence goes on along the minus strand of JBBPBX010037189.1, from coordinate 8,362 downwards.
GCAATCAACACAATCGGGGTTGTGGTACCTAAATGTGGACATTAAAGCTGCACTATGTAACTTTGTAGTGCAGTCTGTAACTTTTCTAACAATATATTTTTAATATATTTCTTCACTTTGTCACTATCTACTGACAGACTGGTGTTAGACAAAGTAATCTCTGAAAAAAACTATAGTCCCCTTGCTTCTCTATCAGCATTTATAAAAACACTAAAAACACAGAGTGACCCGCCGTTAACCAGCCAATAAAAACAGAGCTTGAATTTGAATCAGCCAATAAAAACAGAGCTTGTTTCCAGCCAATAAAAACAGAGTTTGAATTTGAATTTCAGCAGAGCAAGGCAGAGCAGAGCCATATATGGCTTTGAGGGGGAGGGATCTTTGCCTGTTGAAAATATTTCTAAGTTCTGCGTTCTACAGAAAGTTACACATAGCACCTTTAATCTGTTTTAAAAACCTGAATAACCTGAATACAGTAACAACCTTTTGATGGTTTTTGTTCCTACTATAAGAAACTCTTGTGTGTGTACAGGTACAGGAAGGTCTTGGAGGAAAACCAGGACCAGATGGACGTCTACAAAGCCATCAACGTTTTCAGACAGCACATGATGAACGAGAAGAGTCTCCACAAAGTCGTGTAAGCACCAAACAACGGCGCCTTCCTTTTGACTCGTCATCGATGTTTGAGCGTCTTTCTTTCTGTCTCAGGACTCGTGAGGATGAAGAGGACGAAGCAGACAGCGGCTGGCTGTAGCCCACTCTCAGGAACAATGCAAAGAACTTTTTGACTTCGATAGACATGGGGAAATGAAGTAAAGTCAGTTGGTTCGTGTTTTTATTGAACAAAACTTGGATCTCCTCTGGGGGCGGAGGCTGTGTGTACTGAGCTGCTTCTTTCTGCTTTTAGAAAGAGTTTTAATGTTTGTAGGACTTCTGTACATCCATGTTTGATGAAATTGTATTGTATTGTATAATTTTATACATTTCATATTAAAACAATGACAATTTTTACAAGAAAAATTAAATAAAAACAAAATGAAAGGAAGCAGAAGAAGAAAACATTTCTAATCATATCTGCTCCTTATCAAACTATCAGTTCAAACATTAATATTCTTATTTGTAATACAAAAGTATACAGTCTCATCAGAAATTATACAGTTACATCAAAATACCTATTATAATTTGTTAAATTAGAATCAACTTAAATGTTACTCTTCAACAAAATAGTTTTAATCATTTTCTTGAATATTAGTATGGACTTCACATTTTTTACATTGTCCTCTAGTCTATTCCAAAGATCAATTCCTCTTATTGTAGTAGACCTACCCTTTAAACTGCTTCTAAACTTAGGTTTAACAAACATTTCCATTCCCTTTAAATTATAGCAACTAATCCTTTTCACAAAATAGGTTTGAATGTTAGATGGTAGTGAGGAAGTATGAGCCTTATACATAAGTAAAAGAATATTATAATCAACCAAATCATAAAACTTAAGTGATTTCAATTCACAAAATAGAGTATCAGAAGGATGACAATAAGATTTCCTCATTATAATTCTTACAGCTCTTTTTTGCAAAATAAAAATAGGCTTAGTTGTTGTCCTACATGCTGTACCCCAAACATTTACACAACAAATTAAAGTCTTTGTCGCTCCCTGCTGGCTGACTCTGACCACAGCACTCCGTCTTTACAGTCCTGCTGCAGTATTTGACCAGATACTGAAAATACTACATGTACTTCGTCTCACCCGATCCACAGAACCCTCCTGCCGTGGCCCCCCGGCTGTGGAATGCCCTGCCCCTGTCTCTTCGTGGGACCGTCTCTGTTGATTCCCTTAACAGACACTTTAATTCAGACAAGCTTTAAGTTAAACGTTTTTATTTAGTGTTTTTATCAGCTGTTCTTGTTTTTATCAGCTGTTCTTGTTTTTATCAGCTGTTCTTGTTTTTATCAGCTGTTCTTGTTTTTATCAGCTGTTTTTATTGTTTTGATTAATCAGCTGTTATTACCATATTTCTTTTGTCTATTTTAATCTTTTATTTTGTATGTTGTACATCACTTTGTGATTTTATCTATGATAAGTGCTATATAAATAAAATGTACTTACTTGCTTACGATGCTCTCACTCTTTACTTCCTCCTGGCAGCTCTATATGGAATGCTTTGTCCAAAAGGATTTGTCCAAATATTATTTCAGACATCAACAAACTCCTAATAAACAAGAATTATTCTCCAACAACAATCCCTGTGATGGACTGGACACCTGTCCAGGTGTCCCCACCTCTCACACATTGATGGTGGGATATGGACACCAGTGACCCCGCGACCCAAAAAGAAAGTTAAGTGGGTGAAGATAATGGATAGATGGATTCATGGATGGACAGATGATGGATGGAGATGGAGGGTAGATGGATGAATGGAGTGTGGATAGATAGATGGATGGATGGATGAGTGAGTGAATGGATGGCTGAATGTTGGATGCATGGATGGATGATGGAGGGACAGTGGATGACTGGATGGATCATGGATGGATGGAGGGTGGATGGATGGATGGATGGACAGTGGACGACTGGATGGATCATGGATGGGTGGATGATGGAGGGTGGATGGATGGATAGTGGATGACTGGATGGATGGATGGATGATGGAGGGTAGATGGATGGATGGAGATGGAGGGTGGATGGATGAATGGAGCGTGGATAGACAGATGGATGGGTGGGTGAATGAATGGATGGCTGAATGATGGATGCATGGATGGATGATGGAGGGTGGAGGGATGGATGATGGATGGACAGTGGTTGACTGAATGGATCATGGAGATGGAGGGTGGATAGATGAATGGAGCACGAATAGACAGATGGAGGGTGGGTGGATGGATGGATGGACAGTGGATGACTGGATGGATCATGGATGGATGGAGATGGAGGGTGGATGGATGAATGGAGCGTGGATAGACAGATGGAGGGTGGATGGATGGATGAACAGTGGATGACTGGATGGATCATGAATGGATGGAGATGGAGGGTAGATGAATGGATGGCTGAATGATGGAGGCATGGATGGATGGTGGAGGGATGGATGATGGATGGACAGTGGATGACTGAATGGATGGATGGATGATGGAGGGTAGATGGATGGATGGATGGAGATGGAGGGTGGATGGATGAATGGAGCGTGGATAGACAGATGGATGGGTGGGTGAATGAATGGATGGCTGAATGATGGATGCATGGATGGATGATGGAGGGTGGAGGGATGGATGATGGATGGACAGTGGTTGACTGAATAGATCATGGATGATGGAGGGTGGATGGATGAATGGAGCGTGGATAGACAGATGGATGGGTGGGTGAATGAATGGATGGCTGAATGATGGATGCATGGATGGATGATGGAGGGTGGAGGGATGGATGATGGATGGACAGTGGTTGACTGAATAGATCATGGATGATGGAGGGTGGATGGATGGATGGATGGACAGTGGATAGATGGATGGATGAATGGATGGATGAGTGAGTGAGTGAATGATGGATGCATGGATGGATGATGGAGGGTGGCTGGATGGATGATGGATGGACAGTGAATGACTGGATGGATCATGGATGATGGAGGGTGGATGGATGGACAGTGGATAGATAGATGGATGGGTGGATGGATGGATGGATGGATGGATGGATGAGTGAATGAATGATGGATGCATGGATGGATGATGGATGGACAGTGAATTACTGGATGGATCATGGATGAATGGAGTAGATAGACAGATGGATGAGTGAGTGAAAGATGGATGCATGGATGGATGATGGATGGACTGACAGTGGATGACTGGATGGATCATGGATGGATGGAGATGGAGGGTGGATGGATGAATGGAGCATGGATAGACAGATGGGTGGGTGTGTGAATAGATTGATGGGTCATGGATGGATGGATGATGGATGGACAGTGGATGACTGGATGGATCATGGATGGATGGAGATGGAGGGTGGATGGATGAATGGAGCGTGGATAGACAGATGGATGGGTGTGTGAATAGATTGATGGATCATGGATGGATGGATGTTGTCCAACAACACCAAGACCATCATGGCCATGTGTCGAAGGCCCGTTGACCAAATATGGACGTATTTTCTTCCACCGTCATCCATCCTGGAAGATATTTTAAACGAACCTGGATTGAATCTTATGTAAATTACTCAACTTTGAAAAAGAGTGATTGAAGTTTGAATGTTTCATCAGTTTTAAATGAAATGGGACCGATCACTTGGACTTGGACTCCCTCCAGCCCTATCTCAAACACTCTGAGAAATCTTGGGATGGTCTTTAACTCGGACCTTAAGTTCGATAAACAAATCAGTTTTGTTGTGCAGAAGAGCTTCTTCCAGCTGTGGCAGGTACTGTAGCTAAACTCAAGCCGGTGCTGTCCAGACCCGACCTTGAGACACTCGTCCATGTGTTCATCACAACCTGCCTGGATTATTGTAATGCACTGTATGCTGGGATCAGTCAGGCCTCCTTCTCATGTCTCCAGCTCGTCCAAAATGCAGCAGCTCGGCTTTTAACCGGTACACGTAGGTTTGAGCACATTACACCAGTTCTGTCCTCCCTTCACTGGCTCCCCGTGCGAACTAGAGTCGACTTTAAGATTCTGTTGTTGACCTACAAATGCCTAAATGGCCTCGCTCCCCCCTACCTCTCCGAGCTGCTGGAACCAGATGTTCCATCGCGGGCCCTGAGATCATCTGATCAGATGCTCTTGGCGGTTCCAAAAACATGACTGAAGCTCCGAGGAGATCGGGTGTTTTCAGTCATCTGCCCCAAACTTTGGAACAGCCTGCCCCCCAACATTAGACAGGCTCCTCCCTTCACATGTTCAAATCCATGATCACTGGACAAAAAGGCCTAATATCCGGGGAGATACAACAGTATGCAAGTTTACGTATCTGCCACATATCCAATGTGTTTCCGGTGCTATACGGGGAGATCTCATCTTTAACAGATCTTAGTACAGGATATCCCACGCATACCCATCTGTGATAGATCCTAGCACTGGATATTTTCTGGATCCTCATACATGATAAATCCTAGTATAGGATATTTTCGGGATACACATCTGCGATAGATCCTAGTATAGAATATTTTATGCATACCCATACTTGAGAGATCCTAGTATTGGATATTTTCTGGATACCCATATGAGAAAGATCCTACTACTGCATATTTTCCAGATACATATCTGTGATAGATCCTAGTATTGGATATTTTCTGGATACCCATACATAATAAATCCTAGCATTGGATATTTCCGGATACAAATCTGTGACAGATCCTAGTATTGGATAGTCTTTGGATACACATCTGTGATAGATCCTAGTATTGGATATTTTCCAGATACCCATACACAAAAAATCCTACCATTGGATATTTGCCGGATACACATCTGTGACAGATCTTAGTATTGGATATTTTCTGGATACCCATAGATAATAAATCCTAGTATTAGATATTTTCCGAATACACATCTGACAGATCCACATATTGGATATTTTCCGGATATCCATACATAATAAATCCTAGCATTGGATATTTGCCGGATACACATCTGTGACAGATCCTAGTATTAGATATTTTCTGGATACCCATACATAATAAATCCTAGTATTAGATATTTTCCAGATACACATCTGACAGATCCACATATTGGATATTTTTCGGATATCCATACATAGTAAATCCTAGTATTGGATATTTTCCGGATACACATCTGTGATAGATCCTAGTATTAGATATTTTCTGGATACCCATACATAATAAATCCTAGTATTGGATATTTTCCAGATACACATCTGACAGATCCTCATATTGGATATTTTCTGGATACCTATACATAATAAATCCTATCATTGGATATTTTCCGGATACATATCTGTGATAGATCCCAGTATTGGATATTTTCTGGATACACATCTGACAGATCCTTATATTGGATATTTTTTGGATACCCATACATAATAAATCCTAGCATTGGATATTTTCCGGATACACATCTGTGATAGATCCTAGTATTGGATATCTTCTGGATACCCATACATAATAAATCCTAGTATTGGATATTTTCCAGATACCCATACATGAAAAATCCTAGTATAGGATATTGTCTGGATATGTATATTTAACTGTACACTTGCATATTGTGTGTGTGTGTGTGTGTGTATGTGTGTGTGTGTGTGTGTGTGTATGTGTGTGTGCAGGGGGTTATGGAGAACAAGATCTGTGAGTTTGGTGGTCCTATCACTGCGTTTAGTTGGAAATCCTAACCCCAATTTGTTAAAATACAAATACCCATAATTCATAGGGAGAACGTAGGATGGACAGGAATCTCATAAATTGCGGTCAGGGAGTTATGGAGAACAAGATCTGTGAGTTTGGTGGTCCTATCACTGCGTTTAGGTGGAAATCCTAACCCCAATTTGTCCAAATACAAATACCCATAATTCATAGGTAAAAGTAGGACAGACACAAATCTCACAGATTGCGGTCAGGATTGTCGTGGAGAACAGGATCTGTGAGTTTGGTGGTCCTATCACTGCGTTTAGTTGGAAATCCTAACCCCAATTGGTCAAAATCTCACAGATTGCGGTCAGGATTGTCGTGGAGAACAGGATCTGTGAGTTTGGTGGTCCTATCACTGCGTTTAGTTGGAAATCCTAACCCCAATTGGTCAAAATACCATAATCCAAAAAAAAAGTGTTGGGAAAGTGTTGAAAGTTCCGATCAGCTCTGCGAGGTGCTGGCCAATATCTTTAACACCTCACTTGCCCTGTAGACAGATCCCGTCTGCTGAAATGTTCTCTCTGGTGTTTCATATGGTGTGAGCTGACTTAGTGTATTTTGTCCTGTGTTTTTTCATTTTTATGCTGTTCTTATATTTTTTGTTACATTTTTACTGCTGTTAATTTCATAGTTTTACCATTAGTGTGTGTTATTGTTTCTGTAATTTTTTTATATCTTTGATGTTGTTGTGAAGCACCTTGATAACACTTTATCTGTTTTAACTGTGCTCTAGAAATAAAGATGACTTGACTTGACTAATAAACGAGAATTATTCTCCAACAACAATCCCTGTGATGGACTGGACACCTGTCCAGGTGTCTCTGTGATGGACTGGACACCTAATAATAATAATAATGTCACATTTTTGTCATCTGTGTATGTTTCCATACAAGACGAAATTTGACTCTGCATTTAACCCAATCGCCACCAGGTGGGGCAGTGGGCAGCTATAGAAAGCGCGCCGGGGAGCAATTGGGATGAGGTGTGCTGCTCAAACACACCACAAGTAATGCCGTGACTGGGGTTTGAACCTAGGTCCTTCGGGTCCCAAGTCAGTGCCACTACACCATCTTGGCCCCTATAATGGGCCCTATATAACCTGTCCAGGTGTCCCCCACCTCTCACACATTGATGGTGGGATATGGACACCAGTGACCCCGCGACCCAAAAAGAAAGTTAAGTGGGTGAAGATAATGGATAGATGGATTCATGGATGGACAGATGATGGATGGAGATGGAGGGTAGATGGATGAATGGAGCGTGGATAGATGGATGGATGGATGAGTGAGTGAGTGAATGGATGGCTGAATGTTGGATGCATGGATGGATGATGGAGGGTGGATGGATGATGGATGGACAGTGGATGACTGGATGGATCATGGATGATGGAGGTGGATGGATGGACAGTGGATGACTGGATGGATCATGGATGGATGGAGGGTGGATGGATGGATGGATGGACAGTGGATGACTGGATGGATCATGGACGGATGGAGATGGAGGGTGGATGGATAATGGAGTGTGGATAGACAGATGGATGGGTGGGTGTGTGAATGGATTGATGGATCATGGATGGATGGATGTTGTCCAACAACACCAAGACCATCATGGCCATGTGTCGAAGGCCCGTTGACCAAATATGGACGTATTTTCTTCCACCGTCATCCATCCTGGAAGATATTTTAAACGAAACTGGATTGAATCTTTTTTTTTCATTCAACCTTTATTTAGTCAGGTAAATCTTTTGAACCTCATGGGCTCATTTACGAAAGCGACCTGCTAAAACTAAAGAACAATGAACAGCAGTGATAGAATTTCATTAAACAATAAACAAACAAACAATAAACAATAGAAAACAAAAAGAGAGAAAAAAACAAAAGATTTTTTTTTTTTAACAAAGTATCAAAAAACTAGCAAAACATTATAAGGTAGACGTATAAAATCAAAGACAGGAACAAATCTGCATTGGTTTTTGCCAGGATTCCAACAGATTCTGAAAACCATTTAGAGAAGTCAAGGTCGAGAGCTTC
>JBBPBX010037188.1:7795-31061 GCA_038048925.1 Garcialebias charrua | reverse complement strand
ATACAGGTAGTCCCCGATTTATGAGATTTTCATGTTACGAGATAGTCGGAGGAACAGAACTCGCTCGTAAGTCGGGGACTACCTGTTAGTAGCTAAAGAAATGTAGAAAGAAGGTTAAAGCTGCTATATGTAACTTTTCTAAAAATATATTTTTAACATATTTCTTCACTCTGTCACTATCTCCTGACAGACTGATGTTAGACAAGTAATCTCTGAAAAAAACTATAGTCCCCTTGCTTCTCCAGGTGTTACTAAAAGCATTTCTAAAAACCCACAGTGACCCGCCGTTAACCAGCCAATAAAAACAGAGTTTTTAACCAGCCAATAAAAACAGAGCTTCTCACTTCTCACGCTCCTAACCCACGCCCCCGCCTGTCCCAGCCCCAGCGGCCGCGCACATTCTCGTTCAAAGGATTGCAAAGCAATGCAGGACTGTTTTGTTACAAATGTATTAAATTCCCCTTCTTCATCCCTGATCTGGACTTTTCTTTTGTTTTTTTGCCAAAAGTCAAGTGATCGCTTCCTCCTCCGCTGACTCCATGACTGAAATGGAATGAATTTGTCACGAGCGAATTAAACTCGGGTTCAACGTGGCTGCGCGAGGCTCTGCAGATTTCCTGGTGTTCTGGTGTGCTGGACCAGCGCTCCATGCTTTTATTTTATTTTTTAGAACGTTTTATTAACATATAAACACAGAATATCACAGCGGCTGCACACATGCGCGTTCACGAAACAGGACATGCAGTGGAGGCGGAGCTATGGAGGTTGAGCAAATTTTTCTAAGTCCCAGCGTGTTCCAAAAACTACATATTTCAGCTTTAACTTTCCAAAAGGAAGTGGAAGGAGCTTAAAGCTGCAGTATGTAACATTTTTTATAAACATATTTCTTCACTCTGTCACTATTTCCTGACAGACTGATGTTATCCAGGTAATCTCTGGAAAAAAAAGCCAATAAAAACAGAGTTTGTAACCAGCCAATAAAAACAGAGCTTGAATTTGAATCAGCCAATAAAAACAGAGCTTGAATTTGAATTTCAGCAGACCATGGGAGAGCAGAGCCATATATGGCTCTGAGGGGGAGGGATCAGAATGCTTTGCCTGCTGAATTTTTTTCTAAGTGCTGCAGTTCTACAGAAACTGCAGACTGAACCTTTAACTGTGCCAACTAAGGCTGAAAGATGTATGTACATTTGTGCAATAAAGTAAAAATTATCTGAGAAAAGCTGAAATTTGCTATAAAACCAACAGCTAAATAGTAGCTAAAGAATCAAAAAGAAGCTTAAATTAGGAAAAGGAATCAGAAAGAGCATAATTGTGAATAATATGAAATATCTGAAACAATTTTAAATCTGAAACAGTATAAAATAAGTAGAAATAAGTACAAAATGTGGAAATTATCTGAAAAAAGCTGAAATTATCCAAAAACAGCTGAATATTATCTAAAATATCAGAAAGAAGCTTAAATGCCTTAGAAATTAGTAGAGAGAGTACAGTTTTGAAGTATTCGGCTCGAAAAAAATTGAAATGAGTGCAAATAATGTGGTATTGGTTGAAACAAGCCTAAATTAGCATTAAAACAGCTTAATAGTAGCTAAAATAGCAAAAGAAGCTGAAATAAGCACAAAGCAGCATAATCTGAAATATCTGAAACAATCTGAAATTTAAAAAATCTGAAATAAGCAGAAATACTTTTTAGATATACTTTTTACACTTTTATACTACTATGCAAAAATACTCAGGACAGTATTACACTTTTGTTATTTCATTTTATGCTTATGTTTATTAAATGTTTAGTGTTTTAGTGTTGGTGTAACTTTTCATACTTTCATACTACTACTATGCAAAAACTACTATGCAAAAACTCAGGACAGTATTACACTTTTATTATTTCATTTTATGCTTATGTTTATTAAATGTTTTAGTGTTTTAGTGTTTAAATGTTTACTGTTGCACCGAGGGACAGAGAGAAATGCAATTTCAATCCTGTGTATGTCCTGTACATATTACAGTTTTGACAATAAAGTTGACTTTGACTTGACTTGACTTTGAAATGAGCAAAATAAAGTTGAAATTATCTGAAAAAGCTGAAATTGGCTAAAAAACAGCTGAACAATAGCTAAAACAAGCAGACATAATCTTAAATTACCAGAAGGAAGTAGGTAGAGCATGACTGTCTGTATTAGGCCGAAAAAAGTTGGATTGATTTAAAAGAAATGTGGAATTAGCTGAAAAAGCTGAAATTAGCATGAGATTTACCTTATTAAATGAAGGTTGAATGAATACAACTTAAAATGTACTTGAAAGAAAATTCACACACAGCAAGTTTTTTTCTTCATTCAACCTTTATTTAGGCAGGTTAATCTCATTGAGCCTCGAGAACTAATTTACAAGAGAGACCTGGCTAACTAAAGAATGATGACAACAGCATTGGTTTTTGCCAGGAGTCCAACAGATTCTTAATTAAAGCCATTTAGAGAGGTCAAGGCTGAGAGCTTCAGATCTTTTTGTAAGATATTCCAGGAAGCAGGATGCTCACTGACGGAACACTGCAGCCAGGTAACAATGTCCTGAGAGCGCACGCTGTAGCTGCACTCACGCAGAGACATGTAGGAGGAGATGTATGAAGGCAGCAGACCAAGAAGTGATTTAAAGATGAAAATGTACCAGTGGAAGAGTCTGCGTGAGGTTAATGATGTCCAGTTAAATACATGGTGCAGTGGTGGGTACGATTGGTGGTTAGGATGCGGTGCAAAGGTATGGAGCCCCGCAAGTGCCAGGAATTTAGGAAAAATATAAGGCAAATTCCTTCAGGAACATGTTGTATGTTATTTTTGTTTTTGTACCCATCCTCTCAGTTTATATACCGTATTTCCCGGACTATAGGTTGCACCTTTTTGCTTAATTTGCATGCCCTGCGATTTATAGAGAGGTGAGACTTGTTTATGGATTTTTTCCCATATTTTTAGACCAAATTTTGGCTCAGATATGACCGTTTTTCCATTTTGGTAAAAATGGTGCAGTACCACTTTCGGCCGCTAGGGTACACCAACCGTTCCCACCTCATGTGTCCGACGAGAGCTTCCTCTGGTCGGACTCAAGGCTGAAATATACCTGAGCGTACTCTGTATACGCCTCTGTACGACGTACGTACGCTGAGGCAAAAGCGTAGCCCCGCGCAGCCCCTCAGGGCACGAACGCGCAAAGCTTTTTTTTTACGACCGCGAACGCGATGCGCGGTGTCTGACCATAAACTTCCCCGGCGCCGGACTGTTTTGTATGTTACACAAATGAATTAAATTCCTCTTCTTTATCGCTGATCGGGCCTTTTCTTTTGTTTTTTTGCCTAAAGTCAAGTAATCGCTTCTTCCTCGTTCACTCGATGACTGAAATGAATGAATTCATGTCCTACCTGGCAGCGCGATGTTTTAAATATTTCCTGGTGGGCGGTGAGCTGCAGGAAAAGCGCTCCCTGTTATTATTTTTATTTCTTAGAACTTTTTATAACATATAAAGTAGAAACACCGCAGCAGAACGGGCAGCGGGCTGCTTTCATGATGAGCTCTCAAGTGTTCTGACGAGCTGTCAATCATTTCAGTAGGCGTGTCAGCAAGTGACCAATCAGCGACCTCAGTTTGTCCCCCTCTGCTCGCAGCTGCAGACGGGGCAGCTGCTGCTGCTCACATGACAACCAGGATTTGGAGCGAAACAACAAGGATTTCGAGCGAAAACGCGAGCATTTGAAAAGCGTAGCTTCTGAAGCTATATCAGCAAAACGCATGCGCACAAAATGCGCGCGTAGAGTGGCGTACGGGAGGACGCTCAGGTATATTTCAGCCTTCAGTCTGTCGCAGCTCAGCCTCCTGCTCTATGAACTAGCTACTTCGCTGTTAGCTCAGTGTTTGTTAGCAAAATAGGTCAAGAACCACAGGACAGATTTTGATCAAACTTACAGAATGTAATCACTAGATGGATATTTACAACTGATTAGCTTTATGAGATGTTTGAGATAAAATTCGATGTTTTATAGACGTAAATGTGTTGCGGTTAGCTTCGTTGATTTTTCCTTGTACGTTTGAGCAAATAGCTCATAAACCACACAGCAGATTTTTTTTCAAACTTACAGAAAGTAATCACTAGATGTACATTTACAAACTGTTAGCTGTTGGAGTTATTTGAGATAAAATTTGATGTTTTATAGACGTAAATGTGTCGCGGTTAGCTTTGTTGTTTTTCCTTGTACTTTTTCAAAGCGAAAAAATTTTAATCCAGCAGATTTGACCATTACGTGAATTTATTAAGGAACGGTTAAGCTAAGACACATGTTTGCTATAATTTTCAGCAGACAAATAATTGTTTTTACCGTGTTAATCTTGTGAAAAGTCCTTCCGTGCATGCTTCTGTGGTCGTCATTTTCAGCAGGGCAAATGACGCGCTGACGCGTCACGTAGCGGTGACGCATAATAGATGCGACTTATATAAAGGTGCAACCTGTTTATGGATTTTTCCAATTTATTGACAATAATTGGACAAAGCGACTTATATAAAGGTGCGACCTATAGTCCAGAAAATACTGTATATATATATATATATATATATATATATTATATATATATATATATATATATATATATATATATATATATATATATATATATATATATATATATATATATATATGTAACCTCATCAAATGGTGAATTCGTTCAGAATAATTCAGGTCTGCGTTGTGTTATTAAGGACCAGGAGACAGGATGAGGTGAAACGTTGTTTATCTGTACAGAACAGAATATGGACTGATCATAAATCAGGTTCATCACAGCGGGTACAGCACCTCATGCCCATCTCGTATGAATTGGCCAACTGCCATATTTACAACATTAATATTAAACAGAAATACAAATAAATAAAATAATGTGTACCTGTACAGAACAGAATATGGACTGATCATAAATCAGGTTCATCACAGCGGGTACAGCACCTTATGAGGAAAATCATTTCATGTCAGCATCAAGCTAACATAATATTTTACTGGAGCGTTTAACTCAGTGGACCTACCTCATGCCCATCTCGTATGAATTGGCAATGAGATGTCTGTGTTCACAATATTTATAACCGCCAATCAGCCAGAGGGGGCGCTGTTTCACCCATTACACATGAACCTAAACTTGGAAGTAATGACAAGTGGAATTATATTCAATATTAACTATGTTACATATATATATATATATATTTGTTCAATGTGATTAATCAAAACCAGTTAAAAGTGATCATTGGTGCTCTTTATTAAGAAAATCAACATGTCACATTTCAGGAACTGATTATTATAGACACATTAAATGTTCACTAATGAATATTTCTATATTTATCATCACAGTAATAGTGTTACACACATTATTAGTTGTTAACACTCAAAATTAGTGTTTACCTATACTGTAACCTAAACATTTAAGGAATAAACATTTTTATTAATCACTTTAAAAGTTATAAATGTTGTCTTTGGTGCATGTTTGCTTTCCAAATATATGTCCAAATGTCATTCACACGGTGTGTGTGAATGACAGGCATAAAACACTTTGTAAAACGGTGCTTTATGAAGTTCAGTCCGTTTCCTTCTATCAGTTGACCGGCAGTTCTGCCACATCCAATATGGCGGCCGCTCTGACGTACCGCCGCTACGGACCAGCCCACTCAACGAGGCGTCCACTAACTGCCTCACCAGTTCTCTGTTGGGATCGCCCTGGCAGATGACAATAGCCAATCAGTGATGGAGAAAGGTCAGAGGAGCTTTGCTATGAAATAATGATGAATGATTGTTTGAAATTCATTTAATAGTTAACTCAGAAACCGCCGATCTGACTCCAAATCCGCCCAAATTATCACCACCCGCCCGAAGCTCTTTTTAGCCGCTAAGTAGAGAGTGAAAACCGCCCAAATGGCGGTAAACCGCCCAATCTGGCAACACTGCATGTGTAGCTGTTAACATGTGTAGCTGTTAGCAGCTGTAGCTGTTAGCATTTGTAAGTGTTAGCAGCTGTAGCTCTTAGCATATGTAGCTGTTAGCAGCTGTTAGCATGTGTAGCTGTTAGCATGTGTAGCTGTTAGCATGTGTAGCTGTTAGCATCTGTAGTTGTTAGCATGTGAAGCTGTTAGCATGTGTAGCTGTTAGCATCTGTAGCTGTTAGCATGTGTAGCTGTTAGCATGTATAGCTGTTAGCATGTGTAGCTGTTAGCATGTGTAGCTGTTAGCATGTGTAGCTGTTAGCATGTGTAGCTGTTAGCATGTGTAGCTGTTAGCATGTGTAGCTGTTAGCATCTGTAGTTGTTAGCATGTGAAGCTGTTAGCGTGTGTAGCTGTTAGCATCTGTAGCTGTTAGCATCTGTACCTGTTAGCATGTATAGCTGTTAGCATGTGTAGCTGTTAGCGTGTGTAACTGTTAGCATGTGTAGCTGTTAGCAGCTACGTCTCGTTGTCGCGTGCTTGGATAATCTAGTCTCGTGACTGTGTGTGTGTTTTTCTGTGTAGGAGCAGGAGCTTCACGTCAGACCTCCACCAACCACATGTTTGTTCTCTAACAGGTATGGTTGTAATTTCTAGTAAAATTGTTCAATATTATACTTCGGTCCAGCAGCCTCCACTTCTAAAAGCCAGCGCGCACGCGGTTTGGTTGTGCACGCGCTAACACCATGAATTAGGTAGTCACGCTTGCGAGGTTCTTTCAAAATAAAAGCTGATGTGTGTCTCCTGTTGGTACAAACTCTGTACATAAAACACATGTTAGCACTGGAAGCTGTAATGGGACCAACATTCCTGCTCAGCTGTTTCCACTAAAAGTTTGAATGTCGCCCCCATATCCAAAGAGTAGAGAACTTTTTGTGTTGCTAAGTTAAATAAATAAAAAACTTCAATGTGTTTTTCATGTTTTGACTCTAGATGATTGAAGTCATTCTTGCTGGTCTATGTTCAGAAATGATTTTTAATGTCCTCCTGTGAATATGGATCCATAATATTTAACTTTTGTCTCTGTTTTGTGGTTATTTGTATGTTCATTATGTGAGAATGTTAAATTGTTTTCCCTGAAGTTTCCATTAATATTAAAACTAGGGCTGAACGATTAATCGCATTTGCGATAATCGCGCAATATGTTAAAACGCGATTGTCTAATCGCACTGGCTGCGATTTGACTGGTCACGTGACTTGGGAGTGAACGCGCGGAGCTCTGAGCAGAGCAAAACGGAGCAAGCAGAGAGGGGGAGATTTCAACACCGCGCGCTCCAACACAGTTGCTTCAGGCTCGACAGAATTCATAAAAGTTAAAAATTCAGGTAAGTTAGCCCATGTAAACGTGTATCTGATCTTAGAGGCTGAAACACTGAGACAGCGGAGAGAAACAGAGCTGGTCATGTGACCGGGCCTGTTGTTGACGGTGCCCTGTTAGTAGGAGTGGGCCATATCGTCTCGTTTACGATAATACCGGTGGTTTTTTTGACACCGGTGAAAAAAATTATATTGCGGCATCCTATGATGACGTCATTTGACTGCGTCTAACCTGCGCAGCACTGAGCCATGTGAGCATTGCGGGCACGAGTGAGCAAGCATGGAAGATCATCAGAGTGTCGCGGCGGAACTACCTCCCGATTTAATTCCTAAAAAAGGAGCAACTTCTGTTGTTTGGAATTACTTTGGTTATAAAAAAGAAGATGTGACTCAGACGACCATATTCTGCAAGTCATGCAAGCACGTTGTTTCGGGTAAGGGAGGAAACACGTCAAATTTGTTTAGCCATTTAAAACACAAACATCCTGCGCACTACGAAAACTGTATGCAGTTGAGAGAAACTTCGGAAGTGGCGGGGACTTCAGGAAAAAAACAAACGAAGCTAGTCCAACAACACGGCATTGTTGAAGCTTTATTTAGCTGCACACCTTACGACGCGTCGAGCCAACGGTGGAAGGACATTACCAATGCTGTAACTTATTGTGTGGCTAAAGACATGATGCCGATTCAAACAGTGGAAAGAGAAGGCTTCCGACACCTCGTGCACAAATTGGACCCCAGGTACCGTTTGCCCTCAAGAAAATATTTTTCAAAAACTGCCCTCCCAGCAATGTGTGAGAATTTACGCAGCGAAGTTTCTACCACACTGCGCTCTATCAAGCACTTTTCCTCCACCACAGACCTGTGGACCAGCAGGACATCAGAACCGTACATAAGTCTGACAATCCACTTTATTAACAGCGACTGGAAGCTCTCCAACTTGTGTCTTGAAACTAGCTTTTTTCCTGATGACCATAATGGGGAGAACTTAGCAAATGGACTGAAAGAGTTTCTTCAGACTTGGCAGCTGAGTGAAGAGAAACAGGTCTGTGTGACGACAGATAGTGGAGCTAATGTTGTGAAAGCACTGAAGCTGAACAAATGGATGAGACTGTCATGCTTTGGCCATCGACTTCACATTGCTATTGGTAAGTTTATGTTGTAGTAGTATACAGTATAGCAGTTTGGGCCTTCATGAACACTAAGTTAATGTTTATTTATTGTGGTGGCCAAACAGAGCTTGAGTTTGAAGTCTACTCTCTCTTTGTTTGAACTCTCTTTGTGTGTGTGTGTGTGTGTGTGTCAGTGATGTTTTTGTTGACGTGACGTTAACTTAAATTTTTCGTCAGCGCCCCCTTTTTTCATGACAATAACGAGACAGTAACTAAATAAACATTGCTCTTTAATGATTAAAACGTGACAAAATGTGTGTGAGTTTTCATTGACGAGACGAGACTGAACGAAAATGTTAGTCGGTGGTCCGTCAATAATTTATATTTCTGCTCATAATTATATTGTGTCGGAAAGTCAGCTGTTTGGTCACGCCCACCACCGCGGTGTTGATGCAGCACAGCCACGCGCTGCGCGCTCTCCTGTGACTTCCTCTTCAAACTGGACCATGGAAGATCATGCTGCACGAAGGGGCTCGGTCGGTGGCTGCAAGCCCACTTGCCCAGAAAGGATTTATGGACTTATTTTGTATTTAACCCAACTGTGAGAGAAGAACCGAATGTATGTATTTTTTTTAATAAATCCTGTCCTTTGAAGCTGTTTGGGCTGCTGTGTGTGTGGGTCAGTCAGGTTCTGGTTCTGGTTGGACTCACTGCTGACTTGTCACAGAATAGCGCATTCACGTTTGACCTCCGCGTCAACTTTTTGCCTTATAAGCTCATTTAACAACTGCGAGGAAGTGCTGCTGTTGTGTAGTTATTGCATTTGAAGCGGGTATATACAAGCATATGCTGTCAGAAACTATTTCTGCTCTGCTCCTGGTTTTGGTGTGTCCAGGATCTGCTGTGGACCTAACGGTTCCGAGAGAGTCTGTCGTTGTTTTCGACAGTTGAATCGCTGTGTAGCTGAGCGTTGATCTTAGTGTACCTGTAGAATGTGATTTGCTATACTGTATTTTCAGAATTTTACTGCTCTGTTTATAAGCGTTTTTATGTGTTGAAAAGTCCGGAAACTTTTGCTAACTAATAGCTACTTTCTGTTCAAAATGGCCGTGGCGTTTGTTTATGTATTGTGATTGGTTGTCGGGGCTGTGTAAGACACACTGTGATAGGTCAGAGGGAAAGAACTACAACTCCCATGACTCTTGAGTTAAGAACTGCAAGTTCTGTGATTGGTTGCGTCAGCTCACTGTGTGACGTCAGCCGTGACTCCACACATGCACACTCACGTCTCACAGGAGAAAAAACATCGCTTCGCTTCTCTGCCTTTTGGCTTAGATCAAGTGTAGCACAGGAGAAAAAGCCGTTCTTTTTCTTCAGAGAGTAAATAAATGAAGTTATTTCAGCGTTTGTCACATCCAGGTACAAAACTCATCCAAAAAGTGGATTTTTATCGTGTTGTTCAGTAACCATCGTGATTAAAATAAAAAACTATCTCTCCCTTCGAGATGATGACTGGTTGACAAAACACCTGACTTGATTTATAATAACTGCATAAAGTATTGTCAGATAAATTCTATTATATTATACAGTATTATATTATCACATACAAGTACTGTTAGTGAAACTTGGAGAATGCAGGCATGGGGGGGCACACAAAATGGGATTAAAATTCCTCAAACTGTAATTTCACAGTTTCTGTTAAAAAAACCGTACTCAAGTTAATTTGTAAAGACTAATATGTTTTTTTTAAAGACTAAAACTAGACTTAATTTTTTTAAGTTTTTGTCGATTAAATCTTTACTAAAACCATTAAATATAGAAATGACTAAAACAGACTAAAACTAAGAAGTATTTTAATCTATAAGACTGTGACTAAAACTAAAATCAAAATGGCTGTCAAAAACAACACTGTCCAGCTGAGCAGGTAAGAAAGGTAGATTGTGAGTTTTCTATTTGTACTGCTTGTTTTCTATCAGACAGATAAGATTTCATCCAGCAGAGGGCACTATTAGAGAAATTAAAATGAGTTAGTTTAGCAAGAAGAATGTTGTGGTTGATTGTGTCAAAAGCAGATTTTCCAGAAGGTAACAGGTGGCTGTGTCTGTAGAGTGATACTTCCTAAACCCGAATTGCATGGGATGGAGAGAAGTTGGGCTTTTATTTAAATGCTCTGTTAACTGCAGAGCAACCCATTTCTCTGCAATTTTCGCATCAGACCTTCTACTTCTACCTTCAGACACATCACCCTATCTGACACTCTCTTCACCTCTACTACATTCTTTGCCAACTCCTCCTTCAGGACCACCCCTACTCCATTTCTCTTTCTATCCACACCATGGTAAAACAGTTTGAACCCTGCTCCAATACTGCGAGCCTTGCTGCCCTTCCACTTGGTCTCTTGGACACATAAAACATCTACCTTTCTTCTCTGCATCATGTCAGCCAGCTCTCTACCTTTGCCTGTCATTGTCCCCACATTTAGAGTTGCAACCCTCAGTCCTACATTCTTCACTTTCCTCCTCTCCCTCTGTCTCCTGACACGTTTCCCTCCTCGGGGTCTTCGACTAACAGTAGTACAATTTCTGCCGGCACCCTGTTTGTCAACAGCACCGGTGGCGGACGTTGTTAACCCGGGCCTCAACCGATCCGGTATGGTTTCACTTTGATGAACTCGCATTATGGTTTTGGCAAGTGTTTTACATCGGATGCCATTCCTGACACAACCCTCACCATTTACTCGGGCTTGGGACCGGCGCAAGAGATACACTGGCTTGTGCTCCCTAGTGGCTGGTTTAAATAGCTCAGAAACCGCTCGGTGGATATTTCTGAAACTTACAGAATGTAATCACAGTACCGGTACTGACGTTTACAAGTGAGTAGCTTTATTAGATGTTTGAGATAAATAAAATAAAAAAAGATCTTTTATTAGCATACCGGTAGCTTCTGTTAGCATCTGGTTTTATTTCTGTTTATGTTATAAATAGCTTCGAAACCACTCTGTGTATATTTTTTCTGGTTACAGTGTGTAATTATATAAGTTTTAATGTACTTAACAATGTCCTGGAGGAAAGATTTGAGATGAGATTGGATTTTTTTATTCGTGTTTTCAGAGACCGACTCGTCTCGTGTTAGCATCTGGTTTTATTTCTGTTTATGTTATAAATAGCTTCAAAACCACTCGATGTATATTTTTTCTGCTTACAGTGTGTAATTATATGAGTTTTAATGTACTTAACAATGTCCTGGAGGAAAGATTTGAGATGAGATTCGATGTTTTATTCGTGTTTTCAGAGACCGACTCGTCTCGTGTTAGCATCTGGTTTTATTTCTGTTTATGTTATAAATAGCTTCGAAACCACTCGGTGTATATTTTTTTGGCTTACAGGGTGTAATTATATGAGCTTTAATGTACTTAACTATGGCCTGGAGGAAAAATTTGAGATGAAACTCGATTTTTTTTTTGTGTGTTTTCAGAGACGGACTCTCCTGTGGCAGACATTAGCAGCAGAGCTAAACACTTGGTCCATATTGCCGGGTTGATTCAGCTGAGACGCGGCACGTCAGCGGTGGATGACGCGCTACGTCGGCAGTGACGTAGGTGCGACCTATACAACCTATTTATGGATTTTTCCAATTTATTGATAATAATTGGACACTGCGACCTATACAACGGTGTGACCTATGCAACGGAAAAATATTTTATGATTTATAACAATATTAACGGAAATAAAACCGAAGCTACGAGACGATTCCGTCTCTTAAAAAACGAATAAAAAAATTGAATTTTATCTCAAATGTCTTATACAGGTCAACAGTTTGTAAATGAAACCCATATAATTACACTCTGAAAGCCTAAAAAATTTCCGTTGAGTGGTTTAAGAGCTGTTTATCTAAACAGTAGGTATCTGTTTGTGGTAGCTATACCGCTAACAACATGCTAAAAGTGCGATTTTTTTTTTTAGCTCTAAACATCTTCTGCAGCTAACAGTTCGTAAATGACCACCAAATAATTACGCTCTGTAAGTTTCAAGAAAACCCGTGGTGTGGTTTATGAGTTATCTTGTTAAAAAACAAACAGCTAACAACACAGCTAATTGTAGCTACCTCCAGAGCAGGAGGCTGGGCAGCGACATTCAGTCCAAGCAGAGGAGGCTTTTTTTGGACACATGAGCTAGAAACGGTCGGTGTACTCCTCTGAAAGTGTCCCCCTAGCGGACAGAAGTGGTACTGCACCATTTTTTGCCCAAAATGAAAAACGGCGATATCGGAGCCAAAAATGGGTCTAAAAATATGGGAAAAAATCCATAAATAACACGTTTCGACATATAATCCGCAGGACATTCAAATGAGTAAAAAAAACTGTGTTATACGCCGAAAAGTACGGTACTCAGGAGCTGTGCATCAACGTCTGTCAGCGATCCTTTTATTTTGGTTGCTCGTTCTCTGAAGAGCTGCCCTTTCATGCCAGATTCTGAGATACCTCCTAATGTGATGCTGGACTGATGGAGTGGTTATATCTGAATCCTGTGAGGGGAACAATGGTGGAGAGTAGCCTAGAGACACCTCAAAAGGAGACATACCTGTGGCGGATGACGTCTGGGAATTATGGGCATTGTTTTGGAACTTGTCAGGTTTTCTGTCATTTATTTCAGATGCATGTTTGTGGTGCTGATCCAAATAAAAAATGACCCACGTGGGCTCATTGGCCATGAGCTGATCAATCAGAATGTGTGTTGCTAGAATGCAGGCAACTCAATGATTGACTGACAGTCATGATGAAGTTCAAGAGCGGTGCTCAAAATAAAATGACATATTTGTCAGAACAAGTTTGAAAAAGAACTAGAGGCCATATTGAAGCTAGCCTGGCCCTCGCCCTCCTGCACAGCTCCGCTCAATTCTCATTTCCCTTCACTGCACAGTCTGGGACTTCTCCCATTAACAACCATTTCTCCGGTAGATTTTTGTTCGGACCAATCAGAGAACAGAAGGGGCGGAGTTTTTGGCCCCTAACCTACGCCCCCACCTGTCCCAGCGCAGCCAGCTCGCAGCGCATGTTCTCATTCAAAGCGATGCAGGAGTCCTGCATCGAGGACTGTTGTATAAATGACACAAAATGTATTAATTTCCCCTTCTTAATCCCTTATCTGGAGTTTTCTTTTGTTTTTTTGGCCAAAAGTCAAGTGTTCGCTCCCTCCTCCTCCTCCTTCTCCTCCTCTCCCTCCGCTGAACACGGAAATGCCCCCACCTGTCCCAGCGCGCAGCCAGCTCGCAGCCGCATGTTCTCATTCAAAGCGATGCATGACTGTTTTATATGTGACACAAATTTATTAATTTCCCCTTCTTAATCCCTTATCTTGAGTTTTCTTTTGTTTTTTTCCCAAAAGTCAAGTGTTCGCTCCCTCCTCCTCCTCCTCTCCCTCCGCTGAACAAGGAAACGTCTCAGGTTGTCACGAGAGAATTAAAGTCAGGTGTTGCTGCCCGAGTCCCATCAGATTTCCTGGTCTTCTGGTGTGTTGGACCAGCGCTCCATGGTTTTATTTTATTAGGACGTTTTATTATCATATATTATAAACACAGAATATACAACGGAGCGAGAGAAAATTCAACAGGAGGCGGAGCTGAAGTCAAGTTTAGCAGACCACAGGGGAGCAGCCATCAGCAGAGCCCACGCCTCCAGCAAGAATCGTTTGTCAATGGACAGGTTCCAGACCCTTGTCTGAAGCGAAGTGAAGGACAGGGTATGGTTTCAACCAGGCTATATTGAAGCTGGCAGATTTTAAAAAACATCTGTCAGAGAAGCTGAGCCCACAGAATGATGTTCACTGAATCTTCCACCACCTGAGTGAGACTAGGACTAGGACGAGGTGATGCTACAGCAGGTGTCACCAACGCGGTTCCCGTGGGCACCTGGTCGCCCACAGGGACCACAAGGTGCCCGCTGGGCATGTTCTAAAAATAGCACTCATTAAGGCGCACCACATAAAGAAATCGTCATTAATTATATTTTTTAATTTAAGAAATAACATTTGCAGTGATGTATATATTTGAAATGAAAATAATTAATAAAACTTTAAAAAATAAATAGTTTTGTGTATACAGTTTAGCAATCTTGCCTGGGGTCAAAGTTCAAAATCTGACCACTCCCCATTTCTGCAGCAGTGCAGCTACAAGCTAGTTTAACCTCCCAGAGGGGAAAATGGCATCAAAATATAAGAAAACACATTTGCACAGTGACTTGGTGGAAAAGGTCTTTCGCATTGTTGAAAAACAAGTGTGTCTGCATCTCATTAGTGGCTGTGCGACAGCAAAACACAACGTGGAGCAACACTTCATCAGCTAACACACTAGCTACAATGCTAACTAGCCCCCTGGTGGCTCGCAACAGGCAGAAGAATGTCAGAGGCAGCTTTGAGCAGGCAGATGTTTTTCATGAGACATTTTTAGGTATGGATCTCTTGAAAGAAGCAATGATGAAATATGTGAAAAATATAAAAAAGCTAAGTCTGGTCCTCTGGACATTCAAAAAATAAAACAAAACAAAGCAAAAAAAAAAAAAGTCTGGTCCAGAGGACCAGACTTAGCTTTTTTAGATTTTTCTACCTGGATTATTGAGCATGCATCAGAGTATGTGAAAAATAATTTATTTAAAAGAGTAAAAGATGCTTTGATTAGTTAAATGGTTTCATATGTACAGCACTTTGTTGCAGCTGTGGTTGTTTTAAAGGGCTTTATAAATAAAATTATTATTATTAAAAATGCAGATCTGAGGATCACTACTACTGTCACATGATTCCTTTAAAAATGTAACTTTGTTTATTACAGTACATTACATTACTGATATTTTGTATCAGCAAGAGTTGAGAGTTAATCTGAAATGTTACAAACAGAACAGTTAGTGCAAACAGGGCTTGATTTGAAGATTTTATTCTTAATAGGTTCTTAAAAAATGCTACAGATTTGTTAATAGTAAAAGGCATATTTTAAATGAATGTTACAAACGTGTTAATTCCTACAAAACAGTTAATAAAATATTTATAAAACAATGAATTTCAAATGTTACAGATTGAGTTTAACATAAAATAAATAGTGTTTTATGTTTAAATATCAGTTAATAAGTCATCTGTTATGCCCCCCTTGTTTAGGACTGGAACCAATATCAGCTGCTTTTGTGTGAAGGCAGGGGACACCCAGGACAGGTCTCCAGTCCATCAGAGAGACAGACAAAGAGACAAACAACCATCCACACTCTCAGTCACAGCTACCACTTACAGTCGTACAGAAGAGCCCAAAAATATTCAAACTGAGGATTCAAGTTCTCTATTGAAAGTTCTAATCGCTAATTATCAATAATAATTTATCATATTTACCAAGCTAAATCCTTACTGATAATCATTGTGTGGAGTCTTTAATNTTCGTCAGAGGTTTTAGGTCATAAAATATGTGGGAACATAAACTATCACAACTCAAATGTGGAGATATTGTTTTACCGCTACCTACAGCTGTTGAGGGGTGGGAGGACGACTTGAAGTGGCCGAAAATAACGTAGACTAGCATGTTTAGCTACTAGCATACTTAGCTACTTTGACAGTTGCTTCAGATGGCGAAGCGATGAGCAATCTGAAAAGCTCTGAAGCTTATTAGTATCTTCACATTAACAAGGTTGGTCCTGTTATGTTAAGAGAGCTGGGACACTTTATTTAAACAAACATAAAGCCCAGTCTAAGCATTAAAACTACACATCTCCAGGTCCAGCTAACAATGATGTTGCTTTGGACTTTTGAGCTGCAAGATGTTTATCTGGACACCAACTGAGCTCCTGGAGCTTGACATTTCTTTTGACAAATACTTTACTGATTCACAAATGAAGCACCTTGAGAACTTTTAATAAAATACAGTAAATGAAAACAAATAATGAAATAGACAGGAAACGATCTTTAAAAACTTGATAATGACAAAAGTGACATTTAGATAGAAACAGTAGTTTAATCCAAAATTAACTGATATAGTGCACACAAAAACCTAACCTTGTAAGAAGGTTAACAGTCAACTATTGTACATAACAAATGAATCATTTTAGCAAATACTTTTCTAATGTAATATAGTTAACATTGCATCCTTTAAAAAACATGTTGAGTTGTGTTACGTTTACAGCAAGTACACCAGTACTGTACATGTTTGAGAAAAATGTTTACATTTAATGTCTTCTCACTTCTCACTTGAAATAAGCTGGCATCCTTTGCGTGTGAATGCTGGAACGATTACATTGACACCATAGCTCTTGCAGCAGGTCCCTCACTGTGAAACCACGATCACCCATCACCTCATCTCCAGCACGCAGATAGTC
Organism: Garcialebias charrua; assembly: GCA_038048925.1. Classification (NCBI taxonomy): domain Eukaryota; kingdom Metazoa; phylum Chordata; class Actinopteri; order Cyprinodontiformes; family Rivulidae; genus Garcialebias; species Garcialebias charrua. The sequence goes on along the minus strand of JBBPBX010037188.1, from coordinate 14,290 downwards.
CAGAAACCCAGAGTTCTGTGTTATATACCTGTCACTGCATTTACCACCATAAGCATCTGAAATAAACATGATTATTCCAGAGGGAGAAACAGCCAATAAATATTTCACAGTGTTATTTGCATGTATGATTCACTTCTGGAGTCCAAGTTTTTAGCTTTCTGCAAAACATGTTGCTTTAATTGTTTCACGGGGCAACCATAGAATAAGGTTGTTGGTTTGTTCTGACATTATGTCAATCCACATTCCAACAGTCATGCTGCATGTGACTGGTGGTGTTGAGCAGCTCCACACTCTCATCAAGCCCATCTGAAAGTAAAAGTACAGTATACAAACTTTAGGGTTCATTTATGAACACACACACACACACATATATATATATATATATATATATATATATATATATATATATAAACACACACCTATATTATATATATATATAGATATATAGATAGATATGTATAAATAAACGCACACACAGCATACATATAGGTGCGTGTGTTTATTTGCCAGTTATGAACGAAAATATTAGTATCATTTAATCACTGACTACATAAAATCATAACACTAAAAGCTGTCTCTTAAATCATACCTGGTGTTCTCGATCATCTGGAGGATACAGAGTCTTTTTTCAGGTGGTTTCTCGTAGCCCAGCCACAAAGAAGGATGCAGGTTTTTGTTTTCGGAGCATGTTCAACACACACTAGTTGCAGCCACAAATTCAGCTTCGTGTGATTATTCATACAGCCATGAACAGCGCAACAGGTACCCGAGCTCCTCAAGACATCTTCGTGACAATATTAGCTCGAAATAACAGAAAACAGAACTTTAACAGAACTTCTACGATGCGCGCAGATTAGCAAGCAAACAACGAGGAGCCAATGCAAAAATTCTACTTCCGGGGTCAAACGGAAGTACGGCACATTATCGCTTCTACAGTGACACCTTCAGGAATAAGGTGGATAAATAATTTGAAATCACTCGGTGTATATTTTTGCTGCTTACAGAGTGTAATTATAGAACATTAATGCACGTAACTGTGGTCTACAGGTAGTCCCCGACTTACGAGCGAGTTCCGTCACTAGGGGGCGCTCGTAAGTCAAAAATTCGTAAGTAGGAACACATAGTAAAAAAAAAAAAAAAAAAAAAAAAAAATTTTTTTTTTTTACTTTTTTTTTTAAATAAATGAATACATGTACAGTACTGGACAGTCACCAAGCACTTAGCCTATCCTAACACAGTTTTTAAAGATGAAGGAATAAGTTGAATTGTCTCCCTTTCACATAAAGGGAGCAAGCTCCCTATGGAGCCTGCAGGGAGGAGGGAGACAATTCAACTGATTCCTTCATCTTTAAAAACTGTGTTAGGATAGGCTAAGTGCTTGGTGACTGTACAGTACTGTACATTTATCTATTTATTAAAAATATACAGTATATACAGTATTTTTATTTTTTATTGTTTTTTATTTATTAATAGATAAATGTACAGTACTGTACAGTCACCAAGCACTTAGCCTATCCTAACACAGTTTTTAAAGATGAAGGAATCAGTTGAATTGTCTCCCTCCTCCCTGCAGGCTCCATAGGGAGCTTGCTCCCTTTATGTGAAAGGGAGACAATTCAACTTATTCCTTCATCTTTAAAAACTGTGTTAGGATAGACTAAGTGCTTGGTGACTGTCCAGTACTGTACATGTATTCATTTATAAAAAAAAAAAAAAAAAAGTAAAAAAAAAATATATATATATATATATATTTTTTTTTTAATGAGATGCATGCTCGTAAGTCCGGGACCTCATAAGTCAGAGCGCTCGTAAGTCGGGGACTACCTGTATTTAGAACATTTGACATAAAATTTGATTTTTTATTCGTGTGTCAGAGGCGGAATCCTCCCGTGATAGCCTCGGTTTACGTCTGTTACGTTATAAATAATTCAAAATCACTCTGTGTATATATTTTTCTGCTTACAGAGTGTAATTATAGGACATTAATGCACGTAACGGTGGTCTATTTAGAACATTTGACATAAAATTCAAATTTTTATTCGTGTGTCAGAAGCAGAATCCTGCCGTGTTAGCATCCATTTTATGTCGGTTTACGTCTGTTACGTTATAAATAACTTCGAAATATTTCGGTGTATATTTTTTCTGCTTACAGAGTGTAATTATAGGACATTAATGCACGTAACTGTGGTCTATTTAGAACATTTGACATAAAATTAAATTTTTTATTCGTGTGTCAGAGGCGGAATCCTGCCGTGTTAGCATCCATTTTATATCGGTTTACGTCTGTTACATTATAAATAACTTTGAAATATTTCGGTGTATATTTTTTCTGCTTACAGAGTAATTATAGGACATTAATGCACGTAACTGTGGTCTATTTAGAACATTTTACATAAAATTCGATTTTTTATTCATGTGTCAGAGGCGGAATCCTGCCGTGTTAGCATCCATTTTATGTCGGTTTACGTCTGTTACGTTATAAATAACTTCGAAATCTTTCGGTGTATATTTTTTCTGCTTACAGAGTGTAATTATAGGACATTAATGCACGTAACTGTGGTCTATTTAGAAAATTTTACATAAAATTCGATTTTTTATTCGTGTGTCAGAGGCGGACTTGTCTCGTGTTTAGCTTCTGTTAGCGTCTGGCAGACATTAGCAGCAGAGCTAAACACTCGGTCCATATTGCCAGTTTGTCTCAGCGGTCACACAGCACGTCAGCGGTGGAGGACGTGTTACGTCGGCGGTGACGTAGGTGCGACCTATACACCGGTGCGACCTATTTATGGATTTTTTCCAATTTTATGGCAATAATTGGACAGTACGACCTATACAACGGTGCGACCTATAGACCGGAAAATACGGTACTACAAAAAAATAATAATAATTTAAAGGCAGAAAAAAAAATTGTTATTCTGTTCTGAACAAAGGACCGCCTGTGATAAAAGTTATTTTTTAACATCACCCTTTCGAATTTGACAAAGTTAATTAACAGCTAAATCACCCTTCCTGTGTCAACCTTTAGGAGTTTTACAAATGTTATAAATGACAATTTATAAACTTTATTGTTGCTAAAAAATACTTGAACATTAAAAACCACATGATTGGTAATAATACAGGCAAACCGCCTGTTATAGAGAAGGCAGCATTTATATTTCATAATTATTTTTACACCGTATGTCCTTCCTGATGCAACCACAGACTTCTGTGTGAAGCAGAGAGCTGCTATCTAGGGTTCCCAGAGGAACAGATGGTGGAGGTTAAGGGCCTTGCTCAAGGGCCCAGGGTGGAGAAAATGAGGGTGGAAGCAGGTGTGTTTCACCATTCCCACCCACATGTTGATGTTGTCAGTACCGGGAGTTGAACCGGCGATCTTCCGATCACAGGCCCACATTCTCTAACCTCTGCGCCGCCACTCCTACAACAATGATTTAATACAATGTAGGATTTAAATTTGCAGATATTTATGATGAACTACAAACACCTAAAACTGACCCCTTCACAGAGATAACATTTGGAGGGTTTTGGAAAAAAAATAAAAAATCACATGATAGAGACACCTTTGTTATAGTTTTGTTCAAATATGCCTATTGTAGTATCCTGATGCATTTTCTATAATCCAGGTAGGAAAAAAAGTTAAGTCTGGTACTCTGGACGTTTATACAATACAGTATTTTGTTTTTTGAACCCGTCCAGAGGACCCTCTCCAGCTACCGTATTCGTCGGACTTCAACACACTCCTGTGTATAACACGCTTTGTCCAATTATTGCCAATATTTTAGAAAAAATCCATAAATAACACGCTTCTGTGTTTACCACGCATCTATTATGCGTCACCGCGACACGTCAGCACCTCATTTGCCCTGCTTAAAATGGCTGCCACAGAAGCGAGCCGGCACGAAAGAATTTACAAGGAAACACGGTAAAAACTATTATTTCTTTGCGAGAAAAAATATATTTCTTAGCTGACATTATAGCACAAGGGTTCCTGAGCTTAACCAATTCCCGAAATGTTCAAATCAGCTGGATTTAAAAAAAGTAGTTCGCCGATTTGCATGCAAGCGGGTGGGACGCTTTGTTTCTTTAAATTTAGCTAAAATAAACGCTTAAAAAATATATATTTCTTAGCTGAACACAAGGGTTCCTGAGCTTAACCAATTCACAAAATGTTCAAATCAGCTGGATTTTAAAAAGTAGTTCGCCAATTTGCATGCAGGTGGATGGGACGCTTTGTTTCTTTACATTTAGCTAAATAAACGCTTAAAAAATATATATTTCTTAGCTGACTTTATAGCACAAGGGCTCCTGAGCTTAACCGTTCCTTCACGTAATGGTCAAATCTGCTAGATTATAAATTATTTCGGTTTGACTTCTTTGCATGCGCTCCTAAAATAAATTATAAAAAATTGAATTTTATCTCAAATGTCTTATACAGCTACAGTAGTAAGTTGTAAATGACCACCAAATTACGCTCTGTAAGTTTCAAGAAAATCTGCGGCGTGGTTTGTGAGTTATCTTGCTAACAAAAACAGTGAACCTACCTCACAGCTAACAACAGCTAACAGCTGCTACATCCAGAGCAGGAGGCGGGCAGCGATAGTCAGTCCGACCAAAGGAGGCTTTTTTCGGACACATGAGCTAGAAACGGTCTGGAAGTGGCCCTCCTCTTCCTCTTCACTCTCGGAGTCCTCGGCTGCTGCCCATAGCGGCCGAAACTGGCACTGCACCATTGTTGCCCAAAACGAAAAACGGCGAAATCAGAGCCAAAAATGGGTCTAAAAATATGGGAAATAATCCATAAATAACACGCTTCGGTGTTTAACACGCAGGATATTCAAATGAGCAAAAAAACTGTGTGTTATACACCGACGAATACGGTAATATACTGTAGCACAGGGGTCACCAACCTTTTTGAGACTGAGAGCTACTTCAGTGGAACAAATTTGCACGGATCAACTGTAATTATAGTATTGATAATAATACATTTACACACGTGAATACATGACTGCCTGATCACATCTGATCTGATCAGTATTATTAAAGACTCCACACAATGATTATCAGTAAGGATTTAGCTTGGTAAATATGATAAATTATTATTGATAATTAGCGATTAGAACTTTCAATAGAGAACTTGAATCCTCAGTTTGAATATTTTTGGGCTCTTCTGTACGACTGTAAGTTGTAGCTGTGACTGAGAGTGTGGATGGTTGTTTGTCTCTTTGTCTGTCTCTCTGATGGACTGGAGACCTGTCCTGGGTGTCCCCTGCCTTCACACAAAAGCAGCTGATATTGGTTCCAGTCCTAAACAAGGGGGGCATAACAGATGACTTATTAACTGATATTTAAACATAAAACACTATTTATTTTATGTTAAACTCAATCTGTAACATTTGAAATTCATTGTTTTATAAATATTTTATTAACTGTTTTGTAGGAATTAACACGTTTGTAACATTCATTTAAAATATGCCTTTTACTATTAACAAATCTGTAGCATTTTTTAAGAACCTATTAAGAATAAAATCTTCAAATCAAGCCCTGTTTGCACTAACTGTTCTGTTTGTAACATTTCAGATTAACTCTCAACTCTTGCTGATACAAAATATCAGTAATGTAATGTACTGTAATAAACAAAGTTACATTTTTAAAGGAATCATGTGACAGTAGTAGTGATCCTCAGATCTGCATTTTTAATAATAATAATTTTATTTATAAAGCCCTTTAAAACAACCACAGCTGCAACAAAGTGCTGTACATATGAAACCATTTAACTAATCAAAGCATCTTTTACTCTTTTAAATAAATTATTTTTCACATACTCTGATGCATGCTCAATAATCCAGGTAGAAAAATCTAAAAAAGCTAAGTCTGGTCCTCTGGACCAGACTTTTTTTTTTTTTGCTTTGTTTTGTTTTATTTTTTGAATGTCCAGAGGACCAGACTTAGCTTTTTTATATTTTTCACATATTTCATCATTGCTTCTTTCAAGAGATCCATACCTAAAAATGTCTCATGAAAAACATCTGCCTGCTCAAAGCTGCCTCTGACATTCTTCTGCCTGTTGCGAGCCACCAGGGGGCTAGTTAGCATTGTAGCTAGTGTGTTAGCTGATGAAGTGTTGCTCCACGTTGTGTTTTGCTGTCGCACAGCCACTAATGAGATGCAGACACACTTGTTTTTCAACAATGCGAAAGACCTTTTCCACCAAGTCACTGTGCAAATGTGTTTTCTTATATTTTGATGCCATTTTCCCCTCTGGGAGGTTAAACTAGCTTGTAGCTGCACTGCTGCAGAAATGGGGAGTGGTCAGATTTTGAACTTTGACCCCAGGCAAGATTGCTAAACTGTATACACAAAACTATTTATTTTTTAAAGTTTTATTAATTATTTTCATTTCAAATATATACATCACTGCAAATGTTATTTCTTAAATTAAAAAATATAATTAATGACGATTTCTTTATGTGGTGCGCCTTAATGAGTGCTATTTTT
>JBBPBX010037187.1:0-31061 GCA_038048925.1 Garcialebias charrua | reverse complement strand
TGTTAGGAAACCGTTCTGTTTCCACACAGCAAGGTGACAAGCGAAACTCAAACGAGCATAGTTAGAGTCAGTGCAGATGACTAGCGTCTTGATGGAACGTGCTACTACCATCTGGAGAGCTATTAGGATCATGATCACGACAATCTCAGCGTACCGAGAAGTCTGAGAGCCTGATTTGTAGCTGAAGGTGATCTGCTCTTGGTCTTGGAGGAGGACCCCTCCAACACCTGCCCTACAGATTTTGTCGCGGAGGAACGAAGATCCATCCACGTACAATGTTGTCATATCTTTGCAGATATTGTCATCAAAGAAGTGGTGGTTCGGGTCTTCAGTCACAGGGGTTTTTATCTCAGCCAACGGCTGGGTTGCCGGTACATCTCGTGTACACCTTTGGCAGAGTGCCAAGTCTGTTCCCAGATGTGACTTCTTGTTTTGACCATAACGTATGTCTAGGTTAAAACTTTGAAGCGCCATGAGCCACGTTGCAACACGTGAGTTTGTTACCACACCATCTCTGATGCGTTGGCTGTTTAGGAATGTCACTGGCTGGTGTTGTGTTTCCACAACGATCTTCTGTCCACCAATGTAGCTGGAGAAATGTTTTACTGCCCACACTGTGGTCAGTAGAGCTTTCTCACAGTCTGAGAATCTCAACTCGGGGCCCGCCATCGTTTTGCTGGCGTAGGCCACTACACGTTTGTCTCTGTCGTGTATTTGGTACAGACCAGCACTTATGCAACGAGCTGAGAAGCCCACTTCCAAGTAAAGCTCTTTGTTGTAGTCTGGGTAGACTAAACATGGGGCTGACTTGATCCTGTCTATAAGAGCGTCCATTGCCTGCTGCTGTTTGTCAGTCCAGACAAATGGGACGTCTTTCTTTAGGAGTTCAGTCAGTGGCTTTGCAAGGTCTGCATAGTTCTCTATGAACTGGTTCGAGTAGTTACACACGCCAAGAAAACTTTGTAGTTCTTTGAGATTGGTGGGGACCTTGAGATTGTCAAGGCCTTGGGCACGAGTTAAGATGCCATGGTTTGGTTTAAGCCGTTCACGCAGTGTATCGGGAAGCTTGTACAGGAACCTCATAGGCTTCGGCCAACGTTTCTCCGTACGTTTACCTCTTTCTGCGTAATTCAGGTGTGTCACAACTGTCGGCGCAGTCGCTGGTGTGTCTGACTGGTCAGACCGCGGTGCGTCACTGTCGTTGTGATGTGTGTCTTCCCACTTCATGACTGAAGAGGTGCTCTTTGAGTCTGTAAGAACTATGTCATCTCTGAGTAGTCCTATACTCAAAAGCTCTTGAACCAAGGTTTCATCGAAAGCTTGGCTGATGGCTGAATTACCTGTCCCAGAGGACAGTACAGCGTCTGTGGTGTGGGATCCTCGGACCTCCACACAGTCTACTACCTGTGGTAGAGAGTGAGAGTACACCCCCCTTTTGTTGGAGGAGGGGTCCTCAAAATCTGTGACACTGAAATCCAAGTGACTGTCAGCATGTCGCGGACTGCCACTTCCAGGACTCACATGTCCTTGAACCAAGGTTTCATCGAAAGCTTGGCTGATAGCTGAATTACCTGTCCCATAGGACAGTACAGCCTCTTCGGTGTAGGATCCTTGGATCTCAACACCTTTCACTACCTGTGGTAGGTAGTGTTCAGTGAGTGCTGACTGTGTCAGCTCGCAGAGGAGGTTCTCTTGTCGGGCCAGAGTCTGGTCCAACTGTTGAGTCTCTACTGTCTCATCTGTAGTTGAAGGTTCACTTACCGGGCTTGTGACCACGGTTGGGGAGTCCCTCGTGGCCACTGCGGTACCTGCGGTTAGGCAGTCTGTACCACAACGAGGAGGCACTTTTATTGGCAGGGGTTTTCTCACTGTTGCCCACATTTCCTGTTGACCATAATCTATAATCGCTTCAAAACGGTTTATAAAGTCTTGGCCAACCAGAAATGGGAATGAGTCAAGTGTGGACACATACACTGGGTGGTGTAGTGTCGTTTTGCCAATCTGCATGTGAACCATAGCTATGGCTGTTAGGGTTGTTCTCGTCTCTGCGAGACCCTGTAGCTCAATAGCACATTCCTCAAAGGGTATTTGCCCGTCAACACCGTTGGCGGCGGTCCTCAGCTCCTCGAACAGCTTGGCCGACATAATAGTTATATCAGAACTGCCATCCAGGAGGGCTTCACGCTCAAGGACACCTTCCAGTGTGATGGGCAGGTAGGCTTTCTTAGCCACCCCCCTTTGCATAAAGTTACACAGAAACCTCACAGGTCTTTGTCCACGTTTCTGTTCACGTGTGACTCTGGCTGTGTAATCTTGTTTACTGTCAGCATCTTGTTGGCTGTCAGCATCATGACCTTCAGGATGTTGTTGTGTGTCAGCAATTGGTTTGCTGTCAACATCCATGGCAATGTCAGAAGTAGTGTGCGCTGAGTTATTTGTGTGCTCTGAGTCTTTGTGAAAGACAGTGCTACACATCGCTCCAGGTTGGTCAATGTTGATAGTGTCATTATCAATGATAATGCCACTCATTGTAACAGGTTGGTCAAGCACAGTAACATTCAAATCTACTGACAAACTACTTACTTCCTCTGTCTCTTCCGAGCATAGAGGTGTTGGGCCATTATTCCGGGACATTCGTGACTCTTTGCCTGTTTCGAACTGTTCAGTTCGAGGCGCGGGAGGTGCAGTTCCAAGGCTCGGGGGTGTCTGTTGGGACAACGCATAGTTACATGAGTATAGGTCCCCATCCTTCAATTTCTTTTGAAGTCCACCCACCGATTGACCTTGGTTTTCACCCATCTGGTTCGATCTGAACCATTTTGGTTTCTTTCTCCCGCGGATACCCCCACTTTGTGGTTTGTCAGGTTGAAAGGTCTGTTTCTTTTCGCCTTTGTTAGGAGAGGGAGTTGATGAACTTGTCCCTTCTAGCTCCAGCGAGTGGGATTTGACCGCTTCATTCGGGGACACCTGTAAGGGTGTTTTGGCTAGCATGTTAGCTGCAAAGACATCCGCAGCACACTCTACTATTTCATTCAAAGATGTTGCTTCTAAATCACCCCAGGCCAAGTTCCATGGCAACTCGAATCTAACATCAGGGATTAGATTATCCCTGAAAACAGATTTGAAAAGCGTCTGCTCTTCCAGGTCAGGTTCCATCATGTCACCTATATACGCCTTCAAAATTCTGGCAAAGAAAAAATATGGATGTTCATCGTTTCTCTGCAAGACATTTCGGGCAGCTGAGTAGTCACCACACAATGAGAAAGATTTTTCCTCTGTGCAAGGTGCAGGGGGAGCCAGTTCATGGCTCCGGGGTTCCTCTTGGTACCCTCTGATGTATGGGTCTTCTAGAGGCACATACTGTATGAGCCTTGGACGCGTACCGTCTTGAACTTCCATCTTTAACTTGATTTTTTGTGAAAATCAATAAGACAGTTCGAATTTTAATGTGTGCAAATAAATCTTCACTTTTAATGCAGCACTGAGTCAATCAAACTAATCAGCTGTCTGGTTTACGTGTTTCACTGTGGAATAAGTATTTCTATTCATAGGTAACTTCTTCAGGTTTTACCCTCAAATGAATTGTAAAAGTTAAATGCCTTTTTGCAGTGTTAACTTTAAAATATAACTTATTTTTCAACAACAGTTACTAACTAACCCAAGCATGACGTCCGTTTTACTTACTCAAACACTATTTAAAAGATTCGAAATAAATACATTGTTCACACTAAAATGTACCCAGAATGCTGCTCCATTAAAATGTACCCAGAATGCTGCTCCATTATGCCTTAAAAAAGATGTATTGCAGTTTGGCTAAACTGTTTTCAGGAGTGAAAAATGGATTACCTGTTTATTTTAAATATTTTTTATCTAAAATAAACTGGAGGTGTTTGTGTGCTTAGCATAACATGACAGATGGCATTCCAAATAAAAATCAGTGACTTTTATCAATTTGTTGTCTGTTGACATCCTCAAAGTTGTTCTGCTATCTTTGTTTTGATTTTTTGTGAAAATCAAGTCAGCAGATGCTTTCTGTTTATTTTAAATTTTGTATTTAAAATAAACTGGAGTCATTAATTTTACACAGAAAAACGTTAAAAATGCAATTTTTAACTAAAAGTGTACAGTGTACACCAATTCTGTTTAAAATTCAGAGATGTGAAGAGCTTAATGTGGAAATTCTCTGTTCTCCATCATTTTTTTAATTTATTTTATTTAATCTGAAAATCAAATAAAAGATGCTTTTTGAGTGTTATTTTAAATCTCTTCAGTATTTAAAATGAGCATCAATTGTTCGTCTGTACCTCTGTTATTCAAAAATTCTTTATTTAAAATAAACAGGATTTTTTGTTTGTGTACAGAACAATTTTAAAGCTGGTAATTTTCACCATAAAAAATGCTGACTTTATGATGTGTTGAGAGAAAACTCATCTATTAACGTCCAGCAGGGGGCAGCGTCGAGTATGTTATCACGAAGCGACTGAGTTTAAATCAGTACATGGAAAGAAAACAACCTATTAGGGTTAGTTTTCAGTAAGAACGTGATAATTGCTCGAACCGCGTTCTTGTCAGAGACAAGTTTATGTTGCTAGACAGTGTTGATGGCTTCAGATGAGTGTTTAAGTGTGTGTTCGTGTGTGAACGAGTGTGAACCAGCGAGTGTGACCTGTCACTCAAAGTGCGGCACCTGGAAGTGACGACAAAAATGGGCGGGCCAACGCAGCGTGCGTAGCGCGTCACCAGCTTCTTACGTGAGCGAGGCGGAGCTCGCTACAACATACGTGGCGTCAACAAATCAATCACAGCGTCAGTAGTTCATTCTACAAGCATACATGGCGAATGTAGATCCTTACCTTCGACCAATGTCGTGCCGGAAATGACGACAAAGTGGGCTGGTCGCAACGGCGTGCGACGTGATTGACAGCTCACAACAGCGAATCAGCGTTCGCCACAAGAGTGATTGACAGCACTCGTATCATCCAATCACAGCTCATAAACGGACATGAGACACGTCTTCTTAACGTTAGCTTAGCACAACAGAATACAACTTCATAGACTCTTAAAAACAACTCAAACGCTACAATTTAACTTCCCAAAATGCTGAAACATGCGGCGCACATCTAGACAGGCCAACTTAGTCACGCTCAGTAACCCAGCACTGCAGCTGTTGAACAACACGGACTCTCACGGAGTCACTCCAGGTCGGTTCCGGTCCACGTTAGAGGAGCAGAAAACTCGGGTCAGAACCCATTAACCGACACGTTCTAACAGTATATGCTGCTTCGACCTTCTTTAAAATGTAAAAATACCACAACAGCAATCTTGTAGATGTTAAATTAGCTTCCAGGGCAGGCAGTTTGACTCGGCGATCAAACAACAAAGTTCTGTACCGGAGTGTGTGCTTGAACTGGGTCGAAGCCGAACCAGAACTCCCACAGACCACGGCTGACAAAAACTTCACCTGAATGCTTCCAACAGCGCTTGCAGTGTTGAAACGAATAACAATCCCTCAGCCTCAAATGATAAAAACACGCAGAATCTGCCTGCTTTGAACACTTCCAGCCAAAATTATTATCCTCAGAGTTTAAAACTTGGATCCTTTTATGCAAACATGACGTTACAGTTCATGACTGAGACCACAGATTTATCAATAAACTTTTAGAAGCCGATACGAGGCCACCAGATGTAAAGGGGTTAATGAGGAGGTCAATATTAATACTGACCTCCTTTTTACCTTAATTAATTTACTTATTCAGATTGAATAGTAAATTCACGGATTCTCTTCTTTTTCAGTTTATTCAATATTTCTGTGATCTTTATGATGGATAAATAAACAGAGCCATTAAGTGACAAAGACGTTAACTTAGTTTGATATGTCAAAGAGACACTATCATTTATTTAGAATAAATCAACTAAATTAACACCATTACACTTGATTGACATGATTTCACTTTCTTTCAATTTAAAACGTCAGCACACTTAAATTCAACACAACAGACATAAATATTGGATGTTAACATATTTAGTCTGTGGGCTCTTTTAGCTTAAAAATATAGTTTCCAGCTTAGATAGAGAGGGGAAAGAGTAGGAGGAATAAGAGGTTGGAGAGATTAAGTTATTTATCTCGAGTGTAACCAGAGATGACACTTTCCATCCGACTTCGGCTAAATCCCAGGTACGTTTGTAAACCGCTCTTTACCTTTTGACGATGCGTCTGATAAAGATATTGCCAGCCTCCCAGGTGCACAGAGTCCTTCCGGCCCTCGTACGTCTGAACTGGTCGTTTACTTCCAACGTCTCCTCGGATCCGCGTCAGCCGTCAGAAACATGTGGCAGCTTCTGGCTGACTTCAAGACGAGATGTTTCTCAAAGAAAGTTCATTAAGAACTTTGGAGCTTTTGCTCGGGGAACTGGATGGAGGCGTCCATCAGTTCTAGCTGACAAGTTAGTCTTTGGCTCTTGACCAAGCTTGACCAGCTGCAAGGCAGAGAGCTTTCAGGTCTCCGTCCATTCAAACTCTCTGTCCATTCAAAGACTGAAGCGTTTCCGCACAGTTAGAACTTAAAAAGACAGGAACACAGAGAGGAGTTCACTTGCCTTATCATACCCAAGGTTAAAGCCAGAGCAGAGGGAAATGTTTAGGAACAGACAGAGAAAGCTGGAGCCTTGTTCATGAAAAACAACTGATTAAACTGTCTTCTTATTTCTAAACAAAACAGTCGGGTCTCTGTGACCCGATATTTCCCTTTAACACAGCAGTGGACACAGTTTAACTCTCACAGAATAACACAGCTTAAAAAGCACACATCATGAAAATGACAAAAGTTATTCTTTTGATCACATTAGAATAAAATCAAAGATAGAAATAGTCTCTTTTGGTGACTATATTTATCAGATTATAGCTAAATGAATGATTATGTAGTAAATGTCTTGCTTCACTGAGAGGTCAGTAAAGGTCATCACTGGACAGTTCAAAAGTACACAGGTGTCTTAAAAGTGGACAAGGTCATGTCCACTACACCGACGCGTAGCGCGCCTAACACTGAAAACTTCTAGTCCACGCCCACCTACTGTGTGGGCACTACCCGGTCCATTATACAGTAAATTGCATCTGGACCGGAGCTCGACTCCCAAAGGCATATTCTTTTCTTCAGCCATTTGAGAGCCAGTGAGGCCCAGGTTTTAAAGTGTGTAGCTTACACTCAGAATCTGGGGTTACAATACGTAACCAACGTTCTATTTCGTGTAAGCTACGCCCTTTAAAAGCTGTCACTATCGAGTTTAAAGGGCGGAGCAGGATATGGTCCATGCCTCACTGGGTCTGTCCGAGAACTCTAAAAAACACCCTGACATCCGCCTAAACCTCATTCTTTATTCAAGCGTAATTACGCACCATTGATCCATGCATCTGGTGCGTACTGGATTACAGGCGTGCAGCCTCTGTGCCTGATCGTAGCTGAATTAATGTTTATTCATATCAGACAATAGAGGAATAAGAAAAGGAAACATTTCCAATGAGAGAAGGAATTTTCCTGCTTGAATGAGTAATCATACAAAAATGCCCACTAATAATGACAAAGCAGGGCTATAGTTTTTATTGTTTGTTGTTTATATATACTGTACTGTATATATTTTTATAGTTGTGCGACTGTGACAAACCACTCTGAAATAACTCTTGAGAACTGAATGTCAGTGAAGAGCTAGAGACATTTCTTAAATACAAATGGATGTATGGGGTCGGTGATGACCGTGAGACCGCAGAGCAGATGTCCTGCACAGACACCCCTCTGTGCAGAGCTGTGGAGGTTGAAATCCATCTGGTGGAGTGAGCACTAAGTTCAACCTTTATTTAGACAGGTTAATCCCATTGAGCCTCGGGGACTCTCTTATAAGAGAGACATGATTTCTTTAACAAAGAGTGATGACAACAGTGAGTAACAACAAAAACAACAAGTCATAAAAAGGCATACAAATTTAAAATTTTCCCCCCTTCAGTCCTTCAGGTGGTGTAAGACCAGAAGAACTATAGGCCTGTGAAATAGTTTCACATAACCAATGTGACAAATGTTGGGAAGATAACGGCTGACCCTGTGATCGTTCCCTCTATCCATCCCATCCATTTTCTTCCCCTTATCCGAGGTCTGGTCGCGGGGGTAGCAGCCTAAGTAGGCAAGCCTAGACTTCTCTCTCCCCAGCCACTTGGGCCAGCTCCTCCGGGGGGAATCCCAAGGCGTTCCAAGGCCAGCCGAGAAACATAGTCCCTCCAGCGTGTCCTGGGTCTTCCCCTGGGCCTCCTCCCGGTGGGACGTGCCCGGAACACCTCACCAGGGAGGCGTCCAGGAGGCATCCTAACCAGATGCCCGAGCCACCTCAACTGGCTCCTCTCGATGTGGAGAAGCAACGGCTCTACTCTGAGTCCCTCCCGGATGACCGAGCTTCTCACCCTATCTCTAAGGGAGAGCCCAGACACCCTGCGGAGAAAACTCATTTCAGCCGCTTGTATCCGAGATCTCGTTCTTTCGGTCACAACACAAAGCTCATGACCATAGATGAGGGTGGGAACGTAGATTGATCGGTAAATTGAGAGCTTTGCCGTTTGACTCAGCTCTCTCTTCACCACGACAGACCGGTACAGCGCCCGCTTCACTACGGACGCTGCACCTATCCGCCTATCTATCTCACGCTCCAGTTTTTGCTCATTCGTGAACAAGACCCCGAGATACTTAAACTCCTCCACTTGGGGCAGGACCTCCTCCCCGACCCGGAGAGGGCACTCTACCCTTTAACGGCTCAAGAACATGGCCTCGGATTTGGAGGAACTGATCCTCATCCCAGCGACATCACACTCGGCTGCAAACCGCTCTAGCGAAAGCTGTAGATCACGACCTGATGAAGCCAATAGGACCATATCATCTGCAAAAAACAGAGAAGCAATCCTAAGGCCACCAAAACAGATCTCCTCAACACCTTGGCTGCGCCTAGAAATTTTGTCCATAAAAGTCATGAACAGAATCTCTGAGAAAGGGCAACCTTGGCGGAGTCCAACTCTCACTGGAAACAAGCCTGACTTACTGCCGGCCAGTGATGTCACTAACGCGTTACAAAGTAACGCGTTACTCTTGTCGGACCACCTTTTTCAGTAACTAGTAATCTAACGCGTTGCTATTTAAAATCCAGTAATCAGATTAAAGTTTAAAATCCAGTAATCAGATTAAAGTTACTTTCTCCACATTATTTTGCGTTACTTTTTTGTAATTTTCTGTTGTACTGTAATTTAATTTTATTTACTCAATGCGTCTCGGCCGGGGAGTGATAAAAAAAAAGACGGAAATTCGGTCAGCTGTGGCTGTTTGAAACCTGACACCGCAGCGTGCGTGACAGTCAGGAACTGTGAGCTGAGTGCGCTCACTCGGAGGAGCTGAGAGGAGGAGGAGACCACTTTACTGCAGTTCAGTTACATTTGGAGTCGCAGCACAAGCCTCTCAAGCAGAGAGCTGCGAGTCAGGAGGTCCCCCCGCCACCACCACCCCGCGACCAAAACAACAAGCTTGACTTAGGTGCAGCCCCCCCACACCTCCTGCTGTGTAGAAACTGGTGTGGCAGCTTTGAGCTGGATGGATGCAATAGAGCTTTGGAGCGTGACGTCACTGGTCCGTAGCTCAAAGCGGCGCACAGCATTGTGGGAAAGAAAAGAAAGAAATCGCCATTTTTAATGCCCTACTAAAAGAAGCTCTGTCTCTCGTTTTTTTGTTAGAATCTAAGAAGGTTGTAACAGTTTTGCAATGGTCTAAACATGCTGTGTTATTGGATGTAATGTCCGGTCACACGACCTGAAAGTAGATAGAAAACGGACTTTCAGTTTCTGTTTCCTGCTGGAAGCAGCGCGAGGGAGCTCATGTGTCGGACCTAACAAAAAGTAGATGAATGTCCTGATATAACTTTCTCCATGTCCCAAAATAACTGCTAGTTTGTTCCAGACACTGGTGAGTGTATAAATTTGTTTTGTTGGAGTTGTGCCATAATTTTTGCCACGATTTTGTCCGGGTGTTTAGTTCATAGAAGTGGGTCAGCCTAGTTTAGGTTGGGTTTATATTTTTTATATAACGTTGTCTGATTTTAGACAGAGTGGACAGCTGTGTTATTGTGAAATAAATTGTTTAAAGTTTCTAGTGTGTTGTCACTGTTACTGTATTAATACTGACCTGTGTTCTGATCTATCCTTGTCAAGGCAGCTACCTTCATATTGAAATATATTTCTATCAGTATTACATTACACCCATTATGTTCCATTATTTGTATTCACTTAATTCTGCCTTACTGTATAATGTGAAATGTGACACTAGGCAGAACGTTTTTCTCTCGGGCTTTGTTTTCACTAGGGAACAGTTACACGCCTGCACATACAACAGACATAACACTGGATGATTGACATACAGAGCTGATAGATTGTTGACAGAAAGGAGGGTCACGTGGTAGTGTAGGTGGTTCCAGGGCAGTCCCGAAGCAGTCCAAGGCGGTTCCAGGGTCCAAGGAGGCGGTGACGACATCCAGGGTTTTATAACCGTGGCCCTGCCTTTGAAGATGTGTGTGTTGGACTGTGCTTGGAGTCAGGTCTGTTGTAGCTGTAAGGTTTATTCTTATTATGTACAATAAACCTACATAAAATTTGCACATTCGTTTCAGAACTTCCTTCAACCTTTTGAATTCGCAACAATATGAAATGAATTAAACTCCAGAAGAGCTCAGTCAGGATGCAGATGAGGAGCAGCTATAAAAACACCATCAAATGTTGCTCAGGTAGTACCATATAAAACAATTTCTTCATGCACAAACCGAAAGGTAGTAGTCATCTGTTACAGAACAGGTCAGAGCTGAATAAAAACCAGCTGGAAAAAGTAAATTTAAAGGGGACCACACATGCAAAATTCACTTTTTAATGTTTTTTTACTAAACTTTGGGTATTTACTTCATAAAAAAACAGTCCTTGTGCCAAAAAAATGCACCCAGTGGTTTATTTACTCTAAGTAGATTTATTTATTTTTGATAAATACACCAGGATTCACACTTCCTGCATTTATTGACGTCACAAGCCGCCAGCCAATCAGATCAAACCTGAGTCCAGCCCCTCACCTAGCAACCCCTGGTTAGGCTCAACCCACTTCTGTATTAAACACATGACTGTTGTTTTTCATGATTTCATCTCATCTTTTGTTTATATGTTCTTAATTTCATGTGTACAGCACTTTGTTGCAGCTGTGTTTTTTTAAATGGCTTTATAAATAAAGTATAATTGTTATTTTTATGTTTTAGTTCAATTTTTAGTGTATTTGCGATCGCTGCCAACGCGCAGCCGGCAAAAATTAAACGAGCGGACCACAGGCGGAAGGACCGGGTTCGACGGGACCCTCTTCCGGCGCGATGGAGCGGAGCTTCAACTGTACAGCCTTGCAGCAGCCTCGCAGCAGGCTCGCAGCAAGAGGACCTTCTCCTTACAGATTAATTTACGGGAGACACTTGGTGAACTTTGTGTTGTCTTCACTGGAACAGCGATAACTCCCAAAATCTCATCGCGTGCAACGAGCGGAGCTGGCGAAAACCGGAAGAGGAACAAGCTAACATTAGCTTCGGATTCGGGTGGTCTAATGCTAAAAGGAGCAGCAAACTGCGGCGCGCTCAGACGGGTTTCGGTAAGTTATCTTAAGCTAACACTAACAGTAAGTCAAATGAGTAATAAAAAAAGAGCTAATTTTAAAACAACAACACATTACAGATACTGGCTGTTACAGAGGGCGTGAACAGATCGTTGAAGGGCGTGGACTTCAAGAAACCGGTCGTTCAAAACGAAAGTTAAAAATGGCAGAATTAAAAAGGGTATAATTGATTATCTAATAATTATTTTGTGCATTAAATTGAAGGAATAGGGTCTGGATATCCCACAGAAATACCATAAAAATTTAAAAAATACATCTGAGGTCCCCTTTAAAGTATTAAATAGGACTTCCTTGTTTTGTCATCATTGTTTAATGTGTCACACAAAACTCTGTCTAATACCTGTGTCTTTTTCTCTTCAAGGGATGGAGGTGACAAGCTCATAACAGAAGAACGTTGTTATCTGACAGAGGCTTTGATATTAGACTGTGTGAGAGTCAAGGTTCTTTATTGTCATTCACATCACATGTTGTACGTGAGGTGGAATGAAACTGTGTATACAGGGTCCCATTTACAGCCAACAAAAGTATACAGTAAAATGAATGATGTGCTGAGGTTAAAATCCCTCTTCTCCACATCGAGAGGAGCCAGTTGAGGTGGCTCGGGCATCTGGTTAGGATGCCTCCTGGATGCCTCCCTGGTGAGGTGTTCCGGGCATGTCCCACCGGGAGGAGACCCAGAGGAAGATCCATGACACGCTAGCCTGGTTGAAACCAGACCCTGTCCTTCACTTCGCTTCAGACAAGGGTCTGGACTTTCTCCATTTTAAAACGATTGTTGCTGGAGGCGTTGGCCTCTGCTGAGGAACAAAACCATTGGATATTTTGAACAGGTAAAGCATTCTGCTCCCTCCCCTCAGAGCCACCCCCCGTGCTCTGGTGAACTTGACTGACAACTGCTCCGCCTCCTGCAGCTTTTCTCTCGCTGCTGGCTGCCGCGCTGGAAATCCTGTGTTTATATGTGACCAGCCACTCCAAATCCAGGAACAAGTCGGCACAGCTCTAACTGAGAAAAAATCAATAAACCTTCAACTTCTGAGAAATTAGTGAAAATCGTTTTTTTGCAAAATGTACCAGTTGAAGTTGTGAAGAAACCATCCCATGCTTTAAAAAACACTTTATAAGTGTTTAAACTGATAAACTTTGTGTTAGAAATCAGTTTGTTTTCAGAGTAAAACCAAGCCGCAGTGATTTGCGTACTGGGGGCGGGGACCCTCACAGCTGATTAACATGCGGGACTTGTTTGGCTGGTATCAGAGCTTTGTTACTGGCTTCGGCCAATAACGTGCAGCTTTGAAAGAAGCACATGGCTACTTAACAGCTATAGATCGCCCAGTGGACACAAGGAACAAGGAAAATAATAAAATAAAGCCGATCAAAGCGTCAGAGCTGTCAGCTGTTTTTCCGACCGACCCGAGGGAAAAAAAAAGAAGCCTTTACTGCGTGCGCAAGCAAATCGCAAGCAAATCAGTTTCCATCCTACATAATACATCCATCCATACGTCCATCCATCCATCCACTATCTTTATTTCATTAGACAAAGCAGACACACGTAATCACCGCGCCATGCGCGCAGCCACTGCGGTAAAGTGAGCCTCTACTCGGCTCCGTGTCTGCAGCCATGGTCTGTGTCCAGCTGCGCATCGCGCAATCACACGCGTTGGATTGGCTTTAGGTTTTACAAATCGCAGCAAAGAAACTAAAATTTAAAGCACGATAATGGTGCACCAATTATGCAGATTCAACTGGCCGTTTGAAAAGGTAAAATGTACAGTTAACATCGGATGGATCAGCCGTTGACGCAGCTGTCAGCTGCTGTCAGCTGCTGTCATCATGATAAAAAAGCTGAATGGAGCAGCGTGTTTAATTAAAATAGCCTTGTTTTTCCCAGATAATTTTGCTCTAAAATGTTTTTGTTTATCTTTATGTAAGGTTATCTTTAGAATTTATTTTTCATGTTAATATATATTTGGTGAAACAAGAAATCTTATCTTTCTTTCTTTGAAATACATTATTTGGATGAATGGATGGATGGATGGATGGATGGATGGATGGAAACCGACCAGCCCACAAAAGCTTAATAAAAAAGACCTACAGCAAAGATAAGGCCTTTCTGCCCTGATGACACAAAAGTCATGTAGCACCAACACCTTTGTGACATCTAAAATAAGTCTGTGCAGGAGCTTGGTGTGTGTAAAGCCTTATTTTATTTTGTTTTCCCCCTGTCTAACCTTCTTAGATGCAACATAAGCATCTCCTGAATTTATGCCTCCTACCCACCGCACAACTGCAAACGCTCCTGCCGTCCCCTTTTTGCCGCTGGTCACGGTCCCACTGAACCACTGA
Source organism: Garcialebias charrua (assembly GCA_038048925.1). Lineage (NCBI taxonomy): Eukaryota > Metazoa > Chordata > Actinopteri > Cyprinodontiformes > Rivulidae > Garcialebias > Garcialebias charrua. The sequence goes on along the minus strand of JBBPBX010037187.1, from coordinate 17,007 downwards.
ACACCGTCTGATGACGTACACTAGGGGGTAGCAGAGGGAGGGGTCTCTGGCTTGTTTTCCGGGTTCAGTTGTTGTTTTAACTGCACCTCCGACGGTCTTCGATGAGATTAAAACTTTTTTTTATGTTTGGGGTGATCTACACTGGAGAGTACAGCAGCCTGTCAGCAGCAACTGTAAAAATGCCACGTTTCTTACCGGAGTTTGGTTCCAATTCCTGGAGGCTGGATCCGGTGAGTTTAAAAAGTCCGAAAAAAGTCCCGTTGTGGTTGTGTAATCAGATAGCGAGGCTCTCCCGACTGTTTGCCGGATGCGTCGAGCCGCCAGAGATCAACATTTGGGACGTCTGCGGCTCGACGGCGACGCGCGCGTGCGTGTGCAGGCTGCCGTCGCGCCGCTTCGATCACTCGAATCTCGCCGCTTCCTTGTTCCCCGTGACTCCACGCGTCTCCTCCATAGACTTTGAATGTAAACCGGTGTTATCCGGCCGCTTCGGCCGCCCGACGCCGGGGGCGGTGGGTAGGAGGCATTACTCAACATCTTCAGCTATTATACAAACTTTTCCAGTGTCATCAACTTTATAAAGTGCATTCCTGTCCTGTAGGGGAGACCGGGTATGGTTGTAACACTTTTTGCTCCAGCACCTTTAACTCACAGAATTTTTGAGCTAGAGTTTTCAAACTTTTATACAAAATACCCACATTTGTTGACTACAAATGGCACCAATTCAAACCTCTGCAAGAATATCACAGACCTCATGAGTTCATGTCAAATACATGGTGGTCCTTTGTTACAACCACACTTGCTGGGGTAAGTTGTAACAATTAGACAAAATAAGCAAAAACAGAGGCCACACCATGTGATATGCTTCAAAAAGAGGTTTACTGAATTAAAAGAACAATACAAGAACAAAATGTCTCTCTCTCTTTCTGTGACTGACCATAACTCAAATACAGGTGGTCCCCGACTTACGAGCACATCGACTTACAACGTTCCGGACTTACGAGCTGACTAACGAATAGTAAAGTTGTACAGAACATACAGAAAATACAGCACTGGAATGTGTTTTTAGATGAAAGTGTGTTAGCTAACTGTTTGTAAACAAAGTTCTGTGCATGTTTATGAACCACGTTTGTGTTGAAAAATGGGTTCGTAGTAGCGCTAGCATACATTTTCCAACTTAGTCGGGGACCACCTGTATACTGTTTGTGTGTGCATGTGTGTAAATTATTCTACTAGAACAATCTTCCTTAACATGTAGACCTATAATGCCTAAATATAATATAATGCCATATAAGGCCTAAATATGTGTTACAACCCACCCCAACCCTGTCAGCCATGTTTAGCTAGCTGTAGTAGCATAGTGGTTTGAAATTAGCACAGGAAAATGCATCACATTTTGCCTGAGAAATTACACTTTCATCTAATGTAAGTTATATGGTTTTATCTGCAACAGTATAAGTACTAAACAAAATATAGTCATGGTCAAAAAATTTACTTTCTTACCTCAAAATCAGTTTTTTCTCCTTAGTATCTGCATGTACCTGTTTCCAGACTTGACAATCACAATATGGTATTGTGGAGGAAGCGGGTAAACACTGAAATGATCATGTGAATCCTATCTTATCCCTGATTGGTGGAACTGGTGGTGTTACAACTCTCCCCATGTTACAACTATACCCGGTCTCCCCTACCTTTAACACCATTTTTATTATACTTTTACTGCTGTTAATATCATAATTTTTACCATTGGTGTGTGATACTGTTCATTAAATTTTTAAACCTCTTTTATGTTGTGTGTGTGAAGCACCTTGATAACAGTTTATCTGTTTTTTTTTTTCATTCAAGCTTTATTTATACAGGCTAGCCTCGTTGAGCCACGGGGACTCATTTACAAGAGGGACCTGTCTCACTCACACCTAGGGTCAATTTTAGAGTTACCAATCAGCCTAACATGCATGTTTTTGGACTGTGGGAGGAAACCGGAGCACCCGGAGAAAACCCACGCATGCACGGAGAGAACATGCAAACTCCACCCAGAAAGGCCCCCAGACCGGGATTTGAACCGGGGACCCTTTTAACTGTGCTATATAAATAAAATTGACTTGACTTGACTACTGTAGTTGTGACCCTTATTTTTTGGGGTGGGCTGTAACAAAACAATTAACATTATTAAAGCTTCAGTATGTAGCTTTTTTTATGAACATATTTCTTCACTCTGTCACTACCTCCTGACAGACTGATGTTAGCCAGGTAATCTCTGAAAAAAAATTAAAAAAAATATTGTCCCCTTGCTTCTCCAGGTGGTAAATAAGCATTTCTAAAAAGAAAAGGTGACCCGCCATTTTCCAGCCAATAAAAACAGAGTTTGTAACCAGCCAATAAAAACAGAGCTTGAATTTGAATCAGCCAATAAAAACAGAGCTTGAATTTGAAATTCAACAGACCACAAGGGGGCAGAGCCACATATGGCTCTGAGGGGGAGGGATCAGAATGCTTTGCCTGTTGAAAATATTTCTAAGGGCTGCAGTTCTACAGAAACTGCATACTGAACCTTTAATGTGTAAAACATGTCACAATAACATAAAATACAATTCTTTGTATTAATGTTGTTTTTTTAAAGATCAAAAGGAAGTTTGCCAGTAGGGGTGTAGGAAAAAATAGATTTTTTAAAGACTCTGGATTCTTAGTCCTGGCGATTCAGAATCAATTCTAAATGCTCCAAAATCAATTTTTAAACATGTTTAATTTTACCCTGATGCATGCTCAATAATCCAGGTACAAAAATCTAAAAAAGCTAAGTCTGGTATTCAGCTCAGTCTTAACACCCTCTCACAGTGGATGAACCAGTTTGCTGATGACAGCCGAAACCAGCTGCTCACATGATGGAGGACCATCAGCCTAACAATGGATCGTTAGCACCCTGATGGTTGTTTGCTATTCACAGAGGGCTGAGTGATACCAGCAATGACAGCATTATTGTCCCCCTCTTATAATGCTTGAGTTAAAGGTTACTACACTTTGGTAGGCTGAAGTCTGTTTTTGTCTGTATATTTTGAATTATTTGTATGTGATGGACTGGAGACCTGTCCAGGTGTCCCACGCCTCTCGCACAGTGATGACTGGACATGGACACCAGTGAGCCCCATGACTCTTAAAGGAAGAAGTGGTTAAAGATGATGGATGGATGAATTATTTGTTCCTATATTTTTATTTTATTGTTTTAGAGGAATCCAGGCAACTAAGCTAACCTAATACAGTACTGGTAATTCAAGTTACAGCATTTAATGCATTCCTGTATTATTTGTTTGTATTTTTGGTATGAATATCAAATGATTCAAAAACTTTGATAAAGTACAGAACCTACAATTATTGTTTTAAATAAATGTTCTATTTGTTTACATTGTTGTTAATGTTTTCAGTTTAAAATTATTGTTTTAAATAAATGTTCCATTTGTTTACATTGTTGTTATTCTCAGTTTAAAATTATTGTTTCAAATAAATGTTCCATTGGTTTACATTGTTGTTTAATATTCTCAGTTTAAAATTATTGTTTTAAATAAATGTTCTATTTGTTTACATTGTTGTTAATGTTTTCAGTTTAAAATTATTGTTTTAAATAAATGTTCCATTTGTTTACATTGTTGTTATTCTCAGTTTAAAATTATTGTTTCAAATAAATGTTCCATTGGTTTACATTGTTGTTTAATATTCTCAGTTTAAAATTATTGTTTTAAATAAATGCTCCATTTGTTTACATTGTTGTTTATTCTTTTCAGCTTGTCAGTTACAAAGCTGAAACTAAATTTATGACCATTTTAATAGAAAAATCATTTTTGAATCAAAAATTGTTTCTGAATCGAAAAATTGATTTTGAATCGAATCGTGATACCAAAAATCGGAATCAAATCAATTCTCCAGACACTGAGAGATTCATACCCCTATTTGCCAGCAAAGCTGAAATTCTGCACACCTTCCTAGGCAGAGTCTGTGTTGACAGTCAGTTCTGGGGGTTGGGTTAACGCAAATTAATGTAAATGAACAGCAATTGTTAACACCCCCAGGTAATGCTTCTGGAATGGGGACATTCTTCCAAAACTTTGAAGCCTGTTTTCTCCCTAATCTTATTTGCAGATTGCCAACATTGAAATGGCTGTATCTTCTTCATTTTTTTTTTTGAGCGACATGTGTTTGGCATCATCGGATAGTTTAGTACCCACACTTTAAGATTCTGTAAATAACTCAAAATGACCCAGGGGAGACTTGTTCCTGGTTTTGCCACGGCCAGTCACATATGTTATAAAACGTTTAAATAAAATAAAATAAAACCATGGATCACTGGTCCAGCTCACCAGAAGACCAGAACATCTGATGGGACTCGGGTAGCAACGTAAAACCCGAGTTTAATTCTCGTGACAACCTCAGCCATTTCCTTGTTCATTTCAGCGGAGGGAGAGAAGGAGGAGGGAGCGAGCGATCACTTGACTTTTGGCCAAAAAAAACAAAAGAAAACTCCAGATAAGGGATTAAGAAGGGGAAATTAATAAATTTGTGTCACATATAAAACAGTCCTGCATCGCTTTGAATGAGAACATGCCGCTGCTCGCTGGCTGCGCGCTGGCAGAGCCCTTTATAGGGCTCTGCGCGCTGGGACAGGTGGGGGCATGGGTTAGGGGCCAAAAACTCCGCCCCTTCTGTTCTCTGATTGGTCCGAACAAAATTCTACCGCAGAAATCGTTGTGAATGGGAGAAGTCCCAGTGAAGTGTGTGCAGCCAAGGGAAATGAGAATTGAGCGGAGCTGTGCAGGAAGGCGAGGGCCAGGCTAATGACACGCTGGAGGGACTATGTTTCTCGGCTGGCCTGGGAGCGTCTTTAGATTCCCCCAGAGGAGCTGCTGGACTCGTTTTGAAATATTTTTACAGTTGAATAATAACAAGTGGTTGTTTTTTCTCATTTAATAAAAATTAATGTGGTAAACATTTATGAAACATTTAATTCAGCACTAACATGTAAACCTGATGAAATTGATCACATTTGTAGTAAACATTTGATGTATTAACAAATTTCATTAACAGGGATTAACCTGTCCAAATAAAAGTTGAATGAATGAATTTCAGGTAAGAAATAAACAAAATGAAACAGATCCATTTTGAAGTAAACATTTGATGTAATTAAACATTTCTAGTAACAATGTGTTGAACATTGTGTAAGTTAATAAGTTTTATAGAAAAATTGCTACACAAATGTGCAAATATAAGTGAATAGCATGGTTTACATAATTATGTATCCCTTGAAGCTGGAGAACAAACTCTGAGAAATATTTTTAGGAAGCTTCATGCTTTCTGCAGACGTCCAGCCATGTCTGTGTGGGTCCACACAAGGTCACAGTGGTTTGATTATGCACCTGTGCATGTGGACGATGCTTCTTCAGGTGAAATTCATCTCCTGCCTCCACAGCCGCTGGATGCTGCATGTCCGTGAGAGGTGCACGGGATAGGCGGCTTCTTCAGGTGAAATTCATCTCCTGCCTCCACAGCCGCTGGATGCTGCATGTCTTGTATCTGTGAGGGAACTTTCTCCAGGCAGCAGCGATCACACTGAGTCCATCAGGAGATGCTCCAAGTTCAGGAGTTGGATTTTGTACTGCTAGCTGCATTTTAATGTATCGCCCTCATCATGACAGAGAGCAGAACCTGTGAACACACAATTAAAATGGTGACTGAAAAGACAGAAACATTTGACTATAATATATATGCATCTTAATACGTATATATAAAGTAATCTAATCAAGATTTGAGGTCTACATGACAAGCTCAAGTCATTCAAAATAAGGTATTTTCTACGTGGAGCTTTGTAAATCAGTTAAAATACTATAAAAATTAAGTGTTCACAATTTCTAATACTCATAGTAGCATACAGAAGGTTGATTGATTCTGAAAGACATGTATATTAATGTGATAATGTCCTGCGGACAGTAAACGCACCACAGTTGCTTCAATGCGATTGGTGGGTCTGAGCTGGCTTCCTGTTTAAAACGGGCCCAGTTCTCAGGCCAGACACACGTCATCCATGCTGGCTGTGTCACGCGCTAGCGTACTGTATTGGTCTCGTGACCACTGCCAAGCTTCCTGCTTCCCTCTCTGCTAGAGGTGGAGCTCGGTGGTGAGTAAAAGTGCCATTTTATCTCTCTGTTTTATACTTTTTAGATTTTAATGTCAAATATTTATTGTTTTAGTTCGTTGCTGTTTGTCCTTTGGCTTCTGTCGGCTATTTGTCCTGGGTGTTCGTCTACGGCTGTCCCGACTGGTGTTCTGCCTCCACCTGGGTCGCCCATCATCTGCTGACTGGTCCTGGGTTGAGTGTCCGCTGCCTGGACGGCGTGGGGCGGGCCGCGCTCACGCGTCCTGCGGGCTGAGTTGGGCCTAACGTCCAGCTCAACTAAACAGGCGTCGGCTGCCGAGTGGCGTCTCTTCCGGACGACAGACCCTACCAGGGTGGACTCTGAACTGTCCTCTGAACTGTTACCGAATCCCTCCAGGAGGTGACAGTACCGGTACTCCTGGTTTGGTGTAGGAAGTGTGCGTGTGCGTGTGTGTGTCTGTGTGTATATGTTTGTGTGTGATTTTCCTGTTTTAAATGGACTGCCATAATTGCACTTTTACATGTTGATTGGAGTTGACTGCCTTTTTAATTTGTAAATATTTTAAATTTAGGATTCTAGCCTTTTTAAACTGTACATATTTTAAATTTAGGATTTTATATATTAAACTACTGTGCAATTTAATTGGTGTCAGTGTGTAAACTTGTCCCAAACCTCCTCTGCAAACGGGCCTGCGTGCTTTTAAAGGTAACTTTTTAGGTACAACCATTTTAACCAATTTTATTTATTTAAAATAGTATATTTAAACCTTTTAAACTTCAGTGCTCAATTTTAACCACACCCAACCCGGCTACATTAATAATTTATGTAAAATTATGAACAACGTACCTTCAACGTATTTAGAATCTGGGGGATTTAAAAATGTCCAAATCATCTATCCAGCTATTCATAGATTGGACCAGCTCTCCCAGTGAATTGTAATTGTAAAGGATTATGAGGAGGTCTACTGACCTCTTTACCTTAATTAATTTACTTATTCAGATTGAATAGTAAATTCACGGATTCTGTTCTTTTTCAGTTTACCCAATATTTCTGTGATCTTTATGATGGATAAATAAACAGAGCCATTAAGTGACAATGGACATTGACTTAGTTTGGTATGCCAGGCGACACTACCATTTATTTAAAATAAATCAACTAAATTAACACCATTACACTTGATTGACATGATTTCACTTTCTTTCAAATTAATACGTCAGCACACTTAAATTCAACACAACAGACATAAATACTAGATGTTAAACATATTTAGTCTGTGGCTCTTCAGCTTAAAATAGTTTCCGGCTTATATTGAGAGGGAAAGAATAGGAGGAAAGATTTAAGAAGAAATTATCGTGAGCATGATACCAGAGTGACACTTCTCATCCGACTTCTGCTAAAATCCAGGTACGTTTTGTAAACAGCTCTTTACCTTTTGACGACAGCCCGGTAAGAGGGAAGACCTTGTAGCTTTTCAGATGCACGGGTCCTTGTGGGAACCAGTACAATACCTTCGAGCAGGGTTCTGGTTTACGTTTCAACGTCTCCTGGTTTTCGCTTGGTCATCAGAGAATATGTCAGCTCCTGGCCTCTGACTTCAAGATAAACTTATTCCAGGGAGGAATAATCAAAGTTTTTGAGCTTACGCTCGTTCGAAATGGACCCATAACAACATGTTATCAGTCCCAGCTGGATGACGAGTCCTTAGCGCGTGACTGGTGGTCATTCAGCTCTCTGGGAAAAATTCACATCTCTCTCTGAAGCTCCCAGAAACTCTGAAGCGTTCTCGCACAGTTAGAACTTAAAAAGCAGGAACAAAGAGAGGAGTGAACTTGCCTTATCAGACCCAAGGTTACAGCCAGAGCAGAGAGAGATTTGTTTAGGGAAAGGCACAGCAAGCTGGAGCCCTTTCATGAAAAACAACGGATTACTGTCCTCTGAGTTTCTAAACAAAACCGTCCGGTCTCTGTGACCCGAGCCTGCACCTTTGACACAGCAGTGAACACAGTTTAAACTCTTACAGAATAACACAGCTTAAAAGCACACATCATGAAAATGACAAAAGTTATTCTTTTGATCACATCAGCCTAAAATCAAAGATAGAAATAGTCTCTTTTGGTGACTATATTTATCAGATTACAGCTAAATGAATGATTTTGTAGTAAATGTCTTGCTTTACTGAGAGGTCAGTAAAGGTCATCACTGGACAGTTCAAAAGTACACAGGTGTCTTAAAAGTGGACAAGGTCATGCCCACTACATAATTATAAAAATTATTTGTGGTGTAAACACTGACACAGACCAGGTCTGCTAAAATGACTGGGAATGTCAGTGGAGGCAAGTATTACTCCAGGTCTCTGCTCCATTTATTTATTTCAAACGGGCAACATTTCCAATTATACCGATTTTTTTTCCATGTAGTTTTTTTTTGTCATCTAGAAGAAGCTTATTACGATAGTCCACTTTATTTTGCGCTGCTTTTCAGAACCGTGACGGAAGAAATCTCCTGAATTTCTTTTATTTTTTCTGAGGGCAACAAACATGGCGGTCGAGACCGGAACGCCCCGACACGCCCCCGACACTCCCCCACACAGTGACGTGTGCTCCAAAGCTCTATAGGTCTTCTGGTATTTACATACAAATACATTCTTTGTTCTGGTTTCTTCTGGTATTTACGCAAACGAGCTCATCTACAGCTCCATTCAGTGTCAGGAGAACGCACAGCATGATGCAGCCCTTTACAGAGTTCAGTAACCTGTGTGAGAACTGGGGCTTTGATTCAGAAATATATTTTTGTTATTACTTTATGGATAGAAAAAAGTATGGATATATACTGCAGTTGTTCAGCATATTGTTTTTGTACTATTAGTGCTTAGTGTATTCTTAGTTTAGAGTATTTCTTAATTCATATCTTAGAACGTATTTCTGTTTTTCTTTTACAATTTATATGTTTGTTTGGATGTAACTAAGACCCATGTGTACACAGTTTTCTAAAATAAAAATAAAAAACTCTGATTTTGATGTTAAAAGACTGTCTTTATTATATTATTTATTTTAAAAAGTATTTACAGAAATACTTTTTTGTAAAAATATTATTTGTTTAGTGAAGTCAAGAAGACACTATTTTTTATATAAAGCAAGTATTCCTTTATTCATTCAACCTTCATTTATGATGATATATCAAGAAATATTGCCTTATTTTTTATAAAAAGTATTTGTTTAATGACCTCAGACTTTTATGTTTCATAAAAACAAGTATTTATGTTTAATGAAGTCAAGAAAGACCATTTTGTTTTTGAATATTTTTATTAGTAATTATTTTATTAATACATTTACATTTTTTATGTATTGTGACAGAGAGGGTTCTTGTCAGCAGCTGCTGAAAGTAACTAATAAAGTAACTTAGTAATCTAACTTAGTTACTTTCCAAATCAAGTAATCAGTAACTTAACTAAGTTACTTTTCCCAAAGACTAATCAGTAACTTAACTAAGTTACTTTTTCAATGTAACTATGCCATCACTGCTGCCGGCAATGCGGACCAAGCTCTGACAGTGGTCGTACAGGGACCTAACGTCCCGTATCAAAGGGCCTGGTACCCCATACTCCCAGAGTACCCCCCACAGGGTCCCCCCTCGGCTACTAAAGGAGGTTTTTCACACTCTAGGTCCCTCCATTCTCTCGATTGTAAATACCGGTAGCAGTCTATCCTCGGGTGTGGTACCCCAATCATTAAAACATGCTGCTGTTCAACCCCTCCTGAAAAAAACAAACCTCAACCCGTCAGTATTATCCAACTTCAGGCCTGTCTCCAGACTCCCATTTGTATCTAAACTTCTAGAGAAAATAGTTGAGTCCCAACTAAAGTGCTTCTTGGAGGATCACGCTATCCCGAGCTATTCCAATCTGGCTTCAAATCCCTCCACAGCACTGAGACTGCCCTACTGAAGGTTTTTAACAACATCTTCCTATCCACAGACATTGGTGACTCTGTGCTGCTTGTCCTATTGGACCTCACATCTGCTTTCGACACCATCGACCATGAGATCCTCATTGCTAGGTTGGAGCAGTGGGTGGGCATCTCAGGGTCAGCCCTAAACTGGTTCAGATCCTACCTCTCTGACAGGTCTTTTTGTGTGTCCATCAATGATTTTACTTCTGCAGTGGCGGCTCTTAAATGGGGGGTTCCGCAGGGGTCCATCCTGGGTCCTCTCTTGTTCTCCTTATACCTGCTGCCACTCGGTGCTATTTTCCGGAAACACAATATACCCTTCCACTTCTACGCTGATGACTGTCAAATTTACTTCCCCCTAAGACAAAATGGTACAGGCTCTATTCAACCTCTGCTCGACTGCCTGGCTGACATCAGGGACTGGATGGCTTTAAATTTCTTAAGCTTCAACGATAAGAAGTCTGAAGCCATATTGTTCCTTCCCAATGACACAACCTCAAACCACTGCATTGACCTTTCTGCTCTACCCCTGTCCGAAAAACAAAAAGTCACAAATCTGGGAGTGATAATGGATCCTTCCATGAAACTCAACAGTCATGTAAACATGATCGTCAAATCCTGTTTTTTCCAGCTGAGGCGTCTGTCTAAGCTGAAGCCCATATTATCAAAAAACAACCTGGAGACAGTGATTCACGCATTCATTACATCTAGGCTTGATTACTGCAATTCACTTCTGCTTGGCGTCAGTCAAGCCACCATTGCACGATTACAACTGGTTCAGAACGCAGCTGCCCGATTTTTAACCAGCACACGCAAAAGAGAGCACATTACACCAGTCTTGGCCTCCCTGCACTGGCTACCGGTTCATCTTCGAATCCAATTCAAAATTCTCATGTATGTCTACAAATCGCTGAACAGTCTCGCCCCCACCTATCTCTCGGATCTGATACACCCATATGTCCCTCCACGTGCTTTGAGGTCAGAGGATCGGGTACTCTTAAAAGTTCCAGAAACTCACCTTAAGCGCAAGGGTGACAGAGCGTTCTCTGTAGCAGGTCCAAGACTCCGGAACGAGTTACCGTTGCTCATCAAAAAGGCCCCTTCCCTCTCAGTTTTCAAATCCCGGTTAAAAACTCACTACTACTCCATTGCTTTCAATGCCAGCTGATTTATATTGGATCGTTTTATTTATGATCTGCAATGTTTTATGTTTTTCGTGTTGTACTTCATTGTCTGTGTTGCCTGTTGCGTGTTTGTTTGTTCAGCACTTTGGTGTAGACTTGTTCCTGTTGAAAGTGCTTTATAAATAAAATGGTATGGTATGGTATGGACACGGTCGAATGCCTTCTCCAAGTCCACAAAGCACATGTAAATTGTTGGGCAAATTTCCATGTACCATCCAAGACCGTGCTGAGGGTGTAGAGCTGCTCCAGTGTTCTACAACCAGGACGAAAACAACATTGCTCCTCCTGAATCCGAGGTTCGACTATCCAACTGACACTCCTCTGCAGAACCCCTGAATAGACCTTACCAGGGAGGCTTAAAGCTCCCCTGACATCATCTTTTAACTTTCCATAAAATGGTACAACATATATATATATATTAAGATTGACCTCTGATCGTTTTTGCTAAAACAATGTTAAATTAATTAAAATTTCTCTCAAAATAGTTTAAAATTAGCGCCGTTTTTTTAACATGATAAATACGGATTTTCCCGTCGCGTGATTATGACGTCACATGTAGACTCGCCTCAAATGCTCACATTGAAAACAATGGACGAAGATACAAATGCGATCCGTCCAATTTAGCCATTTAAAACTTTATATTTTAGCGGTTTGTCTTCAGAGAAGCCAAAGTTATTTCGAGTAAACAGCAGGTTATAATTTTTTTTCTGTTGCTGCTGGTTTTTGTAGACTTTTCATTGCAGGAAGTGAGCAGCTGTGTGATGACTTACACCAGCTGCAAGTTGAGAGGCAGAAGGAATTCTACAACATCTAAATCGTTTCCACAGCACTGAAATGGTAATATATTAGTTAATGTTTCTAATAATTATTCAATATTAATTTATAGTTTAAAAAATTAGTCCCTTTTAAAATATCTGTTAAATATTTTATTTTTTTATTTTATTTTGTTTGTGTTTTCAGGTTTCCAGGTCTCCAGTCCATCACCTGAGGCTCTTCCTGTTGAACCACAACTAGTACAACCCAGACTTTCACATCACAGCAGGTAAGATTGCATCAACAAAAAGAATAGTACTCAACAATATTCTTTGATGTAAATCTGTTGATTTTCTGTGGTTCTGATGAGGGAAGTGACAAAGTGGATGCAGCATTCAACCCATAATGGGCTCCAGACCTACAACACCTGTACATCCAGGAGGGTGGACGAGGAGGTGGTGGAGTCTGAAGAAGTGTACAAGCAGCAGGATGAGGATGTAGTGATACACCTAGCCTCTGATATTTTAGGCTTGACCTTCAAGTACACCTCTCTGCATCTCTCTGAAACTCTCAGTGTTACACCTTCTTGAGGCCCTCAAGGAGACGATAGAACACTATTTTGGTTAACAATTAGTATGAATTAATGGACACTAATTAATCAGATTGAACTTTCTCTTTAATGTGTGTTAATTCAGAATTGATCAAACAGTATTTTTGTCATTTCAATGATGATCTGTTACTTGCATGACTTTGACCCTTCGGCTGGTTTATTTCTGCAGAACAAGCAGTCTTTGAATCTAAAGCTCAAGGTCAGGGTAAACTGTTAGCTGTTCAGCTTCCTTCTCTGTTTTGTCTGTGAAGGTTAGACATAACATTAGCTGTGTTCACAGGCAGGCCATCTGGCCGATTTATGTAAACAGTTTTCCTGGTGTCCGTCAAGAGTCTTTCTGCCTATGGAATTAAACTTCCATCTTTTATTTTGTTAAACCAGCCTGTAGCCTCTAAGAAGGTGGGTCAGATCCCGCCTCCCATATAATGGGCACTTCCTATTTGGAAGTTAGTTTTTGGAAGAGAACTAACTGCCAACTGGTTTCTCTCCTTTGGGGAAAGCTGGAGACGCCCGGTCATTGTGCCAACTAGACCCACGTCTTCAGCAAAGGTTCAAACAGCACGTCAGCTGTGAACCCCTTCGAGTGTCACAGCTCCAAGCGGTGACACTCTTTCTGAAGTTATCTTGAACAAAACCAGAACCAGGCATCACTCTGGGAGGCCGACGCAGACGGTCTCGAGACCGTGGCAAGATGAAAGTGGTCGCCTGTAAAACGCAGCAGCATGCACGTCTGGCTTGACTAATTTACCGGAGTCGAGACAGGATCATCTTCACGAAGGTAAAAGTGTTTCATCACGGTACGGACGTCCAGCCGAAACCGAGCAGAGGGTGCCATCACTGGTTAAACATCTCAAGATAAGATTCAACCATTTCATTTCAATCTTTTATCTTTCCTCCTTAAACTCCTCCTTATGTTTATTTTCATCATGGTAAACTTTAAGTAATGTGCCAACAGAAAGGTCCAACTGTCTGTTTGTTTTAATTTGAATTCTTGTCAACGTAGTTATTAAATCAGAGCTAATATCGATACAAATGTTTAATGTAATTTTTGTGATAGTTTCAATAAAAGGTCTATTTTTTGGTAGACCAACATAAATTGAAGTCTAAGCGTGAAATTACATTACTGGCTAATCACATCGTTAGATTTGTTGATTTAATCTGAAAAAGTTGAGACCCCGTTTAACTGATGGTAAGTTTGAGACAGTCTAAAACCTGCTCAAATCTATCATCTAATCTATAGGTAAGTCAGTAAACTGACCTCGTTTGTGTTTAATTACACAAACGGCCTATAGATTTCCTTTACAAGGAGAAACTAGACAGATGTCCTCTGTGTCCAGACCTACAACATCTAGACATCCAGGAGGGTGGACGAGGAGGTGGTGGAGTCTGAAGAAGTGTACAAGCAGCAGGATGAGGAGAAACTAGTTCTTGACACAGCTGCTCAGTAAAATTGAATTTCTAGTAAAATTCTGATTTTGCAGATTTACAGCTGTAAAGTGTCATTTTTACAGAGCTGATGAAGTCAAACACCACTTGTTGATATTTTTTAAACTCAATTTTTTTTGATAATCTGTTCATATTAATGTTTCCCCAGAGGTTTTCACATATTTGATAATATGGGATGGTTTTATTTTAATAAAATGTTTTTTTTAACATTCACCAATTTTGTTTTTACTAAAGTACGAGCTGTGAGTTGTAGATGAACGAATGAAATTAAAACAGATACTGTACACAAATATTCTCATAAAGAATAACTCAACACTAACAGATAACACTAACAGATATATGGGTAGCACGGTGGCACAACTGGTAGAGCTGCTGCCTCTCAGCGAGAAGGTTGCCGGTTCAAATCCCGGTCCGGGGCCTTTCTGGGTGGAGTTTGCATGTTCTCCCCGTGCATGCGTGGGTTTCCTCCGGGTACTCCGGTTTCCTCCCACAGACCAAAAAACATGCTTGTTAGGCTGATTGGTGACTCTAAATTGACCCTAGGTGTGAGTGTGAGAGTGGATGGTTGTTTGGTGTGAGTGAGACAGGTCCCTCTTGTAAATGAGTCCCCGTGACTCAACGAGGCTAGCCTGTATAAATAAAGGTTGAATGAATGAAATAATATAGTGTACTACTGTAACTTTATTTACACATAACTACAGAAACACTTGGTTCATTGTTATCCTTTTTTTTCAAACAATATGTTCATTTGAACTGTCAGAAAAAATATTAAATTCATATTTTCATTGATTCATTTTCATCTCAATGCTCTGGCCAGTTGTAGTATTTCTGCATATTTTGATGTCTTGATACACAAACGTAGCTTTCTGTAGCATCAGTCCTGGTGTTCTAAAGGATTCTGCAGCATCAGTCCTGGTGTTCTACAGATCATGAAGACGTCTCCATCTGTTCTTTAACAATATCAAGGTTTGTTCTCCTCCACCTGGGTCCACTCTTCAGGTGAAGATATTTCTGTGAATTGATGATAAAACACACAGACACACACAGTATATATTATATGCAGTATACTGTATATTAAGACAATGGGTCAAACTAATGTCATGTATTTCCATCATTTTAATGATACACCACTATAACACCAAGTGATGTCCAAATTAAATAGAAAAATAAATATGAAATATTTTCAACATGTTGACTGGATTACATAACAAAGCTGACAAATTGAAGCAACATGATCAACAGCAGCAGGAGCCTGTGCAAATTGTTTTGTACACAAACTAATAACTAATAATGTTGAATAATTATTAGAAACATTAACTAATATATTACCATTTCAGTGCTGTGGAAACGATTTAGATGTTGTAGAATTCCTTCTGCCTCTCAACTTGCAGCTGGTGCAAGTCATCAAAGAGCTGCTCACTTCCTGCAGTGAAAAGTCTACAAAAACCAGCAGCAGCAGAAAAAAAACTATAACCTGCTGTTTACTCGAAATAACTTTGGCTTCTCTGAAGACAAACCGCTAAAATATAAAGTTTTAAATGGCTAAATTGGACGGATCGCATTTGTATCTTCGTCCATTGTTTTCAATGTGCGCATTTGAGGCGAGTATACATGTGATGTCATATCATGTTAAACTCCTATGAGGGGACAACTCCAAGCCATTGGTTCCGATATGTGGATGATACCTGGGTCAAAATCCAAGCCAGGGAGGTGGAAGCATTCACCAGACACATTAACTCGGTCGACAACAACATCAAATTCACCAGAGAGGATGCTAATGATAACAAGCTGCCTTTTTTGGACTGTTTGGTACATATGGAAGGAGAGGACAGTCTCAACATTGAAGTTTACAGAAAACCAACCCACACAGACCAATATCTTCTGTTTGACTCACCATCCACTGGAGCACAACTTTCTGTCATCAGAACCTTACAGCATCGGGCAGAGCACATGCCCACAAAGACAGAAGGGAAGAAAAAGGAACAGAAACACATCAACAAATCTCTGCAAACATGTGGATATCCCAACTGGGCTTTTGTCAAGTCAGCGAAGAAATCTGCTAAACACAATAATGAACAGAAAAAGACTAACAGACAAAAAAACATTGGCCCTCATGCACGAAAATGTTCGTATTTTCATCCTAAATGTCTCCTACTTTTGTTCGTATGAAGCGTTCGTACGAACATGCCACGTCAGATCCAACAAAGTCTTCTATCCACAGGAAAAGCGTGTAAACGGGCTGCTTAAAGTTGATGGATCCCACCTGTTCTACACACCTGCGCGTGCTCGCGGGAAGGTAATTTACATAATGTCCACCCCTCAAAACACCATATAAGGCCACGCTTCCTGCCTCAGACAGCAGGAAGTGTCCATTCATTCAAACTCAAGAAGTAAAAAGAAGAACTTTACGCGTTCGGAGATCTGCTCTCAGTCGCGCACTGCTACCCCCCCGCAAGTGTCGGATGTGTTTTTGAACAGAAGCATTTTAAAGTGTCTCGAAACTACAGTTAACTTCATATTAATATAGTGCATGTTCTCCCGTGGGTCGTACAGTATCAGAAATCAAGAATAAATGGTTTGATCTGAAAATGGCTTCAAAAAAACATCTCGCCGCAGCACGGACAGGAGGTGGTGGCAAGAGATGGTCAAGGGCACGTGCCAACATGACAGGATGTGGTGGCAAGAGGTGCGCAGCATGCCAATTGACAGGAGGTGGTGACAGGAGGTGGTCAATCCTTGACCACCTCCTAACATGACAGGAAGTGGTGACAGGAGGTGGTCAAGGGCACGTGCCAACATGACAGGAGGTGGTGGCAAGAGGTGCGCAGCATGCCAATTGACAGGAGGTGGTCGACATGAGTGGCGCGGCCGCGCGGGGGGGGAAGCGCGTGGCGCACGGTGGTCGAGATGAGTGGCGCGGGGGGGCG
>JBBPBX010037186.1:5264-31062 GCA_038048925.1 Garcialebias charrua | reverse complement strand
AAAAAACAGTCCAGGTGATCTGACTGAACTTTGTTGGGTTTTCTACCTGGATTATTGCGCATGAACTTTGATGTTTTGAATTACATTGTCTCATCCAAAAGACTTCATCAGTCTGGGGATGAAGGACAGAACACCTAAAAAAATATTTAAAAAAAACAGTCCAGATGACCTGACTGAACTTTGTTGGGTTTTCTACCTGGATTATTGC
Source organism: Garcialebias charrua (assembly GCA_038048925.1). Lineage (NCBI taxonomy): Eukaryota > Metazoa > Chordata > Actinopteri > Cyprinodontiformes > Rivulidae > Garcialebias > Garcialebias charrua. The sequence goes on along the minus strand of JBBPBX010037186.1, from coordinate 30,854 downwards.
GCCTGAACTTTGACGTTTTGAACCACTTTGGCTCATCCAAAGAACTTCTTCAGTCTGAGGACGAAGGAGGAAATGTCTCAAGAAAAAATAAAAACCCAGTCCAGATGTCCCGACTGAACTTTGTTGGATTTTCTACCTGGATTATTGCGCATGAACTTTGATGGTTTGAACCACTTTGGCTCATCCAAAAGACTTCATCTGTCTGGGGATGAAGGACAAAACACACAAAAAAAAAACAGTCCAGGTGACCTGACTGAACTTTGTTGGGTTTTCTATCTGGATTATTGCGCATGAACTTTGATGTTTTGAATTACATTGGCTCATCCAAAAGACTTCATCAGTCTGGGGATGAAGGACAGAACACCTAAAAAATATATTTTTAAAAACAGTCCAGATGACCTGACTGAACTTTGTTGGGTTTTCTACCTGGATTATTGCGCATGAACTTTGATGGTTTGAACCACTTTGGCTCATCCAAAAGACTTCATCTGTCTGGGGATGAAGGACAAAACACCAAAAAAAAAAAAAACAGTCCAGGTGACCTGACTGAACTTTGTTGGGTTTTCTACCTGGATTATTGCGCATGAACTTTGATGTTTTGAATTACATTGGCTCATCCAAAAGACTTCATCAGTCTGAGGATGAAGGACAAAACACCTAAAAAAACCAGTCCAGATGACCTAACTGAACTTTGTTGGGTTTTCTACCTGGATTATTGCGCATGAACTTTGATGTTTTGAACCACTTTGGCTCATCCAAAGAACTTCATCAGTCTGAGGATGGAGGAAACGTCTCAAGAAAAAATAAAAACCCAGTCCAGATGTCCCGATTGATGTCCAGATGTCTTACAGAAATTTGGCTTGGGGCCTAATTTTATTAACTTGATTAAAGCCTTTTATTCCAATCCAGTAGCCATGGTAAACACCAACGTTTTTTTGTCAGATGGTTTTTCTGTTCAGAGGGGTTATAGACAGGGGTGTCCCCTGTCACCTTTGTTGTTTACATTGTTCATTGAACCTTTAGCGGAGATTATTAGATCCAGTACAGACATATCTGGAATTAGAATAGGTGGAGATAACCATGTGATTTCTCTTTTTGCAGATGATGTCCTTTTATACTTGAAAAACCCAGATATATCAATCCCGGCGGTACTTAGCTCCATAGATAGGTTTGGTGCTCTTTCAGGTTATAAGATTAATTTGGGTAAGTCTGTTGCTTCTCCTTTCAATATTCCTCAAGATATGGTGCTTTAGTCTACCTTTCATATGTCTGAAAAAGGGTTCAAATACTTAGGCATCTTTATCACTCCTGACCTGAAAGACTTATTCTCATCAAACTACTCCCCCTAGTTCTAAACATTAAGAATGATCTATTGAAATGGTCTACTTTACCTATATCGCTTCTCGGTAGGGTTAATACAATAAAAATGAATATTCTCCCTCGTTTAAATTACTTATTTCAAAATCTCCCTTGCTACTTGTCCCTCACATTTTTAAATCCATTAATTCTCACATTTCTCGCTTTATTTGGAACAATAAGCATCCACGAATTAGGTTTTCCACGCTTACTAAACCCAAACACTCGGGAGGTTTGTCTCTACCCAATATGCAGCTTTATTACTGGTCCGCCCAGCTTAAAACTATGTCAGACTGGTTTTCTAGTAGAGACAACTGTTTATGGCTTGGCCTTGAATCTTTATCATGCAGTCCTAGAAGGTTAAGCTCCCTCCCCTTTATCAATAATTTAGATCAACTGGATACAGTAAAGGAAAACGTGGTAGTTTACAGTACTTTATTAGCCTGGCAAGACATAAAGAAATACCTGAACATCCCTTCATTTATCTCGATTCGATCCCCTCTGACTTTAAACCCAGACCTACCAATTTCCGTTAGAAGTATTGGCTTACTGAACTGGTCCTCTTCTGGTCTGACTGATTTTTTCGATCTTTTGATTTCTGGATCTATTAAATCATTTAATCAAATCAGGGACAAGAGTAACATTCCTCAAAAAGATTTTTACAAATACCTTCAAATACGGCATTTTATGGAGTCATTGTTTAGGTCTAATGCTTTTTGTAGGGAGCTGACGGATTTTGAAAATACTCTGATTTCAACCAAATCCCCCAAGGGTCTGATCTCTAAGTTCTATGTATCCTTACTTAGCTCTGAACCATCAAGTTTTGACTCTGTCAAGCGGCTGTGGGAACAGGATCTGGAGGTGAAATTTAGTTCTTCAGATTGGCTCAAGATTTGCAGGGAACTTTTCCTCAATGTACTTCTATTTCTATACATGAACAAAATTTTAAATTCTTTTACAGATCTTACTATACTCCTGTTCGTCTTCAGAGAATGTTCCCCGACCGCTCCAACTTGTGCTGTAAATGTTTGAAGCATAGAGGTACTTTTCTCCACCTGTTCTGGTCATGTGACTTACTGCAGACTTTTTGGAAGGGCATCCATTCAGTGACTGAAAAGGTTTTGGGTGGTTGCTTTTCTTTATCTCCTATATTTTATCTCCTAAATGTTTCCCCTAATCATTTGGATGCACAGTCTAAATCTTTGTTTACAATTCTTTGCTTTCTTGCCAAGAAGTGTATTTTGCTACAATGGATTTCACCACATCCCCCCACAGTAAACATGTGGCTCACGCAGATATCTGTCATCCTTCCTTTAGAAAAGCTGACCCATGATCTTAATCACAAATCAGATGTATTTCTGACATTATGGGGTCCTCTTGAGTCTTTCCTGCTTGGTTCCTAGGATTTTAGTATTTAATTATGTTGTACAGCTCTATTTGTTCTTGCTGTTTTTTTATTTATTTTTATTTATTTTTATTGTGTTTTGTTATCGCTGTTCCTCGTTTATTTTGATGGCTGTAAGGTGATATCGGCTGGAGGAAGAGTCTGAGACCTTAATTCTTGTTTATGTGGAGTATTTTGTTGTAGTTCTGTTTTTGTATGTGTGTGTGTGTATGTTTGTGTGTATATGTAGACAGCACAGGGTTTTTCTTGTGTGTTTTTTTGTGTTGTAAATAATTGAAAATCAATAAAAAAATAAATAATAATAATAACGTAATAATTAATAATAATTTTCCAATTACCGCCCAATTTCCCACCTCCCATTTCTGTCTAAAGTGCTGGAAAAAGCAGTTGCTGCTCAGCTGCAGGTCCACCTACAACAACACTCCCTGTATGAGAAGTTCCAGTCTGGATTCAGAGTAGCTCACAGTACAGAGACTGCATTGCTGAGAGTTACCAATGATGTCCTCATGGCTGCTGACACTGGCTCTCCCTCCATCCTTGTCCTCCTTGACCTCACTGCAGCCTTCGACACTGTGGACCATAGTATCCTCCTCCACCGTCTTCATGTGGAGGTCGGTCTCTGCGACACAGTCCTGGACTGGTTCAAATCTTTCCTCTCCAATAGGCTGGAATGTGTTAGTCTTGGCAACGCCACGTCCCAGACAGTTGTGTCTCCTGTGGTGTCCCTCAGGGGTCAGTTCTGGGGCCCCTGCTGTTTTCCCTTTACATGCTGCCTTTAGGTCAAATTATTAATCAGTTCAACATTTCTTTTCACTGTTATGCCGACGATACACAACTTTACATCAGGACTGGAGCCTCCTCATCTTCCCCATTGTCATCTCCATCTTCACTCACTGCCCTCTCTGCCTGCCTGGAGGAAATAAGGGCATGGATGAATCAGAACTTTCTTCAATTAAACTGCTCCAAGACTGAGGCCATACTGATTGGCACCCCTCACCAGATACAAACATCAACTTTAACAACAATCTCCTTCTCTGGTCAAGACATCCCCCTCTCCACCTCTGTTACAAATCTTGGAATAAAAATGGACTCTCATCTTACATTTGAAAATCACATTAAGCTTCTGTTTAAAACTTGCTTCTTCCATCTTCGAAACATCTCCAGACTTCGCCCATCTCTAACTTTTTCCGATGCTGAGAAGCTCGTCCATGCTTTTGTCTCCTCCAGGCTCGACTACTGCAACTCCCTGTTTATTGGAATCCCTGGTAAAAACCTTCAGAAGCTTCAATATATTCAAAACAGTGCAGCAAGGATTTTGTTGAGAGTTCGTAAATTTGAACATATTACGCCCATTCTCCATAACCTTCATTGGCTTCCTGTCGCCTACAGAATTCAGTACAAAACTGCTCTCATTACACATCAATGCTTACACGGAACTTCACCTGACTATCTAAAGGACATTCTTGCTCCCTATTCATCCACCCGGTCTCTACGATCACAGAACAGTAATCTCCTTCACATTCCACGAACCAAATTAAGGACCATGGGAGACCGGGCATTCTGTGTGGCTGCCCCCCGCTTATGGAATTCCCTCCCTGACTACTTGAGAGCTCCACAGTCACTGGTTGACTTCAAAAACAGCCTAAATACTTTTTTTAAGCAAGCCTATTCTGCCTCCACATGATTTTGCCTTTGATCCAGTATGTATGTACGTTCCAACATACGTCGAAATTCGCTTCACGACGCAGCGCAGGAACGGAACTCCGTCGTAAGTCGAGGACTACCTGTATTGATCTTGCACAACAACAACAAAATACAAATATTTCAAATTATTTTTATTTTATTATTTTATTTTTATGTAATTTTTTACGTTTTATTCAAGCTAATGTGGTGGGGTGGTTCCCTGGCGCCCTCTATTAGCCAGCCCATGTTTTCATTCTAGTTCAAGCTCTAAAGTTTCCTCAAGATGAATGTTTTACAAAAGATATGTTTACGTTATACAAGTTTTGCATTACGTTAACATTCTGGATCAAGATGATTTCCGAAGACTTGTTTGCTAAACGTCAGGAGTCGGGTCAGCTGAGAAACAATTTTAAAAAACATTTGTCTCTGAATCAGCTGCCGTTTGTCGTTTATTTTTAGGCTTGCAACTTCCTCTTGTTAGCATTTCAAGGTTCCATTTTTCATTTGTACATGCAACAAGTCGTTACTGAGATGTGCGTTTATTTAGTTTTGTCTGGACCAAAGAAAGAGTCGGAGTCCAAAGAAAAATATGATCCAAAAGCAGTGCTGGGCAGCGCTAAGCACTTATTGTTTATGTTTATGTTTATTAAATTTGTTCTTTTTTTTTTACAAAAGAAACAATACAAGACAATCTCATAAATGATATTGTACAAAATATAAAAAAATGAAAGGTAGCAGAAAGAAGAATAAATCTTATTATATCTGCCCCTTACTTCCAACAATCAGATTAAACAACAATAATCAACCATGTAAACAATAATAATCTTCAACCAACTTTTTTCCAACAATCAGATTAAACAATAATAATCTTCAACCAACAGAACAAAATGACTAACTCTTTTCTAATTTTCTAACTAATACAATACACATTACGCTATTTCACATATATTTTTTTAACACATTTGTTTTGATCATTTTCTTAAATATGTAATGAAATAATGTGGTATAAGGTATTTAAACACTTACTGGACCACCATTATTGTAGAGATATAGGACTTACTGGTCAGTTTACTGACTTACCTATATTTTTAGATATATTTTTAAACTTAAAGCACATTGTTTAATTTCTGCCATGGTACTCTCTTTGCAATTAACATGGAAGCGAACACATTTCATTATGAAAGGTATCAGATTCAAATTGAAACGACTTTTAAACTCCTCATCTTCCTCTAAGCCAGGGACAGTTTTGTCCTTTGTGTAAGCAGAGAGGAGCCTGTCGTAAAACACCAGGGGATGTTCACCTGGTTCCTGAAGGACGTTCGCCAGAACGTCCATCTTTGTACTGATTTCCTGTGAACAATCAAGTAAAGTGGGTCTTATTGCACAGTGTGCAGTCTCAACATGTGATGCCTGTGGCAGTCAACATGGAGTCCAAGATGTGAAATCAAATAAAAATCAGTGATTTATATTAATTTGTCGACCTGTGACAAGGTCAAACAAAATCGGCTGTCGTGGTATCAGGAGCCTCATGTGCAGAGGCCGCCATCTTATCTGGAAATTTGTGAAACACAAATTAAATGAAGCCACCGTAGAGAGCAAGTCCTACCAGCCTGTTATTCTAAATAAACTTGTATCTAAAATAAATAGGAGGGCCTGTGTGCAGCTGCTCAGTAACATCCAAGATGTGAAATTTAACAAAAATCTGTGATTATTATTAAATTGTCAACCCATGAGACGACCATCAAGGTCGGCTAGTTTTTGTTCGATTTTTTGTGAAAACCAAGACAAAAGATGCCTCCTGTGTGTTATTTTAAACTTGCAGTTCAAAAAACAGGGACAGACAGCTTTTATGCACAGAATTGATGATAAAAGTGTCAAGTTTTATCAAAAAACAGACATGTCTGTATTAAATCTGTGTAACTGTTCTGCCATCAACATTTGATTTTCTGCGAAAATCAAATTAAAAGGATGCTGTGAGTACAATATTTCAAAATGTTTCTCGTTTAAAACAGGAACATTCAACATGTACAAATTACAGGAAGACTGCGTCTTCTAAAGTAACCAGCAGGGGGCACAGCGCTGGAAATGAGTTTATCACAGCGACTGTAATTTCTCTATCTGACCGCTATAGAGGCGCTGTTATCACCCGTGAGCGAAGCTGCAGCTTTTAGCCCACAGACATCTAACACGGATGAAAAGCATCAATCAGACAGATCTAAAGCGTAACGTGATAAGCTCTAGACCCAGGCTCACAAAAACGAAATCATGTGAGCAAAATCGGTTGAACTGTGAAACCTTTTAAACTGCGTTCAAAAGAAATAAGGTCGGTCCTCATAAAACAGTTGCATGCAGCTCCCGGTGTCACGTGACCTGGTCACATGGCGATCGGCAGTCTTAGAACAACTGACTCAATCCACCCATTAAAATCTCAAAAACACCGCGTTTAAACAGTCTTTTCAATGACAGTAATGGACAAACAAGCATGGAAACTTGTCTGGGACCAACAGCTGAAGTGAAAGTTGACGAGGATGTGAGCTCCTCACCCCCCTTTAGCGTCAACACCTACAGCGTAATCGACCAATCACAGCGAAGACAGAAATGTAGTTCTAAAACCCAAGTGTTCATAGGAAATTGTGTCTTCCAAACCTAACGCCACCCACGTGTGACGCGCCGTTCGAGCGGTGAGTTCACGGATCTGTGGTCGGTCTAACAAAAGCGTGGAACGGACTTTTCAACGTTCTAAAACAGTCATAAATATCGCAAAACACCGCGGTTAAGCCAGTCTTCGACGATATCACGTGCATAGAACTCAAACAACACAGATAAACTGTCAGAAATGTGTGCAAAAATGAATCTGACAACCAGAGTCTACAGAAACCAACGTTTTTGAACACGACACACAATGGACCAATCACAGCGCTTGAAGCAGCCATTTTGTCTCTCAGTAATGCTAACGTTAGCCCGACCCAAAGAGTTCTGGACACTCTTTCACAAAATAAACGTATTTTTACACCGCAGAAAATTCTGTAAATGAGCTCAAACACACCCAGGCTAACTCCCACGCCCCCCAAAGAAGGCAGCACGCTAACTGTGTACAACAACGGACTTTACGTCAAACGGAACCGGATCACGTCCGGACCAAGCTGAGAGGGTCCAATCGAACCTCACAACACACGTTGTAACAGAAAAAGGCACTTAATGGAGCAGCATATGTAATGTGTGACACAGCTATTCAACAGCAAACCGCAGAAGTAAAAACATGAAGCAGAGCCGTGACACGGCGGTCACAACAAAGAAAATTGCATGCAACCTCGCGACACGTTATGAACGTCTCACAAAAACACAACCATTCATTCATCCGCTGCTTCAAGCATACGTTGGAATGTGAAAGAAAGAATAATTCTAACGGGAAACGCACCAGACAATGCCACGATTAGCAATCTCTGAGACACTCACCAGCCAAAACTATTCCAGAAGTCCACAACAGGATACATAACTATTGCCAACAACACCGTAACAATAAGCTACAAAAACAACTTAATCGATTTAATCTTTCAGAAGACCTGTAGGGCCACCAATATGTAATGAAATAATGTGGTATAAGGTATTTAAACACTTACTGGACCACCATTATTGTAGAGATATAGGACTTACTGGTCAGTTTACTGACTTACCTATATTTTTAGATGCGCAGGTCTGAGCAGACTTTTATCTGCACAAACATGCCACCAATTCACGGGGTCTCAACTTTTTCAGAATAAATCAATAAATCTGTGATGTGATTAGCCAGAAATGTAATTTCACAAGAGACTTCAACTTATGTTGGTCTACCAGAAAATAGACCTTTTATTGAAACTATCACAAAAATTACATTAAACATTTGTATCGATATTAGCTCTGATTTAATAACTACGTTGACAAGAATTCAAATTAAAACAAACAGACAGTTAGAAACTTAAACTGTTGGCACATTACTTGACAGATTAATAGCTTATGAAAATTAAGAAATAGGAGGAAGAAGATGAAGATTGAAAGCTAAGTTAACTGGAGTTGGTTATTTTGAAACAACCAGGGTGGCATGCCTTTCCCATACAGGTCCAGCTGTACTTCCGACACGTGCAGCATACAAACAAGCCTCTTTACCTGGTGATGAGATGTCTAGGAGGTGAGGGCTGAGAAGTTTGTGGACGCTAACGGACTGTGTTGTCCAGTGAACGTCCAGATGACTTTGTGCGTGTATATCTGGATCAGACGAGCGGGAGCACGCTTTCACCGGCAGGAACAGGCCCCAATCGCACTGACGGATTTTCAAAATAAACTTCAGAAAACAAATTCTTTCAGAAATGAGTGAAAGGATCACAGTAAGGCTTTACTGTGATTCCAGCTGAAACGTGGGTCTAATTGACATATGACCGGAACGTCTCCAGCTTTCCCAGAGGAGAGAAGCCAGTTGCGAGTTAGTTCTCTCCAAGCACTGAAGGCAAAAATGCAGGAAGTGCCCTTTAAGAAGGGGGTGTGACTTAGTCACATACTTCCTGCTGATTGGTTGTCGCACCCCTAGAGAGGGTGTGACTTTGCAAGTGAGTGAGTTTGAGTGACAGCTGATAGGGTAGACAAAACATAGAAAACATACGTGAGAAGATGCAGGTGCATGTGAACAAGCCATGTAATTTGTTTTGAGAACAGATTCATTGTTTTTAGAAAGGACGGGAGACAGAAAGCAAATTATGTCTGGAACTTTTCCTTCGTTCCAAAAACAGTTCAAACAAATACGAAGGATTGTTCATTCAACTTTAGACACTTATTCTGCATAGAGCAGACAGTTTAAAGCAAGATCATTCTGAGATGTTCTCTTAACTTTGGCATATTTAAAATATACCAGCTTAGTAAAATCATCATTAAATGACAAAAATATACTGTTGATCAATTCTGAATTAACACACATTAAAGAGAAAGTTCAATCTGATTAATTAGTGTCCATTAATTCATAATAATTGTAAAAAATACAAGTCTCCACTCGTCTCCTTGAGGGCTTCAAGAAGGTGTAGCACTGAGAGTTTCAGAGAGATGCAGAGAGGTGTACTTGAAGGTCAAGACAGAGGGCCTAAATCACTACAAATGTAAACATTGACTTTGCATTTTTAACTACATTCTCCAAGCCATTCCATAATCTAATTCCCTGGATTGAGGTAGAACGTCCCTTCAAACTAGTTCTGAATTGTGGTTTTACAAACATCTCTGTCCCCTTAAGATTATAACAACTTTGTCTTTTAACAAAATGCATTTGGATATTTAAAGGTAATGCATTATTTTGAGCTCTATACATAACTGATAAAATATTATAGTCTACCAAATCATGGAACTTCAATAACTTTAGTTGATAAAATAATGTATTTGATGGATGACGGTAATGTTTTCTAGTGATAATTCTTACAGCTCTTTTCTGTAATACAAAAATAGGCTTTGTGATTGTTTTACACGCATTCCCCCAAACATCAATACAATAGATTAAGTGTGGAACAATGATTGTGTTATACAACAAATACAGAGCTTTATCATTCAATAGGTCTCTGACTTTGTACAGTACTGCAATCGATTTAGCTATTTTTATTCTTACAGAATTTATGTGTTGTTTCCATGTCAGTTTGTCATCAATGATAACACCCAAAAACTTCACCTCACTCACTCTACAAATCTCAACATCCTCAATTTTGAGTGGAACATCAACAGTTTTCTTTTTATTACCGAATATCATGTAATTAGTTTTTTCTAGATTTAATGATAATTTATTTATTTTAAACCAAGTTTGTATCTTGACAAATTCCGTCTTTATTAATTTATTTAGGTCCGCAATTTCAAAAGCGCTTATGTATTAGCAAAGCTAGCGGACGCTAATGCTAATGCGCTAACGTGCAAATGGCGCACTACTTTTTTTAATCCAACAGATTTGACCATTTCGTGAAACTGTCAAGCTCAGAAAAACCTTGTGCTATAAAGTCAGCTAAGAAATATATTTTTTCTCAGCAAAGAAATAATTGTTTTTACCGTGTTTTGTTGTAAAGTCCTACGCTTCTGTGGCCGTCGCCATTTTGAACAGGGCAAATGGCGAACTACTTTTTTAAATCCAGCAGATTTGACCATTTCGTGAAACGGTTAAGCTCAGAAAAACCTTGTGCTATAAAGTCAGCTAAGAAATATATTTTTTCTCAGCAAAGAAATAATTGTTTTTACCGTGTTTTGTTGTAAAGTCCTTTGCTTCTGTGGCCGTCGCCATTTTGAAGAGGGCAAATGAGGCGCTGACGCGTCGCGTAGGCCGCTGAGAAACATCCATAAGTTCACCCTCCATGTTAAAAACTCTTCGTCTGACTCTTCGAAAACAAGCAATAAGGCTGCAGAGTAACACACTGGCTGCTAACTGCTATAGAGAGAGCGCTCTCTCTAGCCAAGAGACTGAGGGGGACGCTTTTTTGTCACGGACCACATCCGGCGCTGACAGGATATGGTCTGTTAGCAGTCGTCCGGTTGATTTAAGAGCTCGTAAATAAGTTTTTTCGTTTTTACTGATAGATAATTAGTTATTAGCGGTACTGCATTTTAAATAAAAATAGCGCAAATCCGCTTATGAATTATAAAAGTTAGTCAATCCGCTGTAACGCTGACAAATTGTTTAGGTCCGCTATAAGCAGATTAGCGCTTTAGCGCTCCCTAGCGGTCTGGCGCCCACCTTTGTCCAAAAGCCTTGAAAACTTTTCCCCGAAACCACTTTTAAAGGGCATAAAAACATTGAGCTTCTTGGGGGGAAATTCACAACACTTTTATTTTCACATGCATGCAGGCTGCAGCAGGGCTTCATTTGTAAACAGATCGATGTCGGAATGCAAATACAGGTAGTCCTCGACTTACGATGTAGATCTGTTCCTATGCGGCGGCGTAAACCGATTTTTTACGTAAGTCGGAATATACGTACATACTGCACCATATACATGTACAGTACTGTATTAACAAGCACTTAGCCTATCCGAACACAGTACCCTAAATAATTATCAAAAAACACATACTTTTGGAGCCATAAAGAAGGGCAAAAAGAGTTAATGGCCTACCAGGACGCTGTTGACGCCGTTCTCCTCGGTCCATCCGTTGTATCTGTATTCCGTTTTCCGTTTACGAAAAACCACGTTCACAGTACATTACAATATTTTCCGCCGTCGCACCGCGTACAGTACAATATTTTCCGTGTCTGCTTTACGTTTACAACGTAAAACCGGTCCGTCTGCTGTATTCCGCATTCCGTTTACGACGTAATACTGCATTCACAGTACAGTGCAGTGTATCCCTCCGCTGCTACGTTTACGACATAAAACCGGTCCATCTGCCATATTCCGCATTCCGTTTACGACGTAATACTGGATTCACAGTACAGTGCAGTGTATTCCTCCGCTGCTATGTTTACGACATAAAACCGGTCCATCTGCCGTATTCCGCATTCCGTTTACAACGTAATACTGCATTCACAGTACAGTGCAGTGTATTCCTCCGCCGCTACGTTTACGACGTAAAACCGGTACATCTGCCATATTCCGCATCCCGTTTACAACGTAAAACCGGTCCATCTGCCGTATTCCGCATTCTGTTTACGACATAAAACCGCGTTCACAGTACAGTGCAGTGTATTCCTCCGCCGCTGCGTCACGGCGTTTATGACGTAAAACTGCGTAACTCGAAATAAGACTTTTCATGGTAAATGGGAGATGCGTCGTAACCACGAAACATCGTAACTCGAGTCCATCGTAACCGGAGGACTACCTGTAACAGGCGAACCGGCGGGGGGCAGGGGAGTTGGGGGTCCTCACCCAGAAAATGTTTGAATAAAGTAGATGCTATTTACTGCATGGGTTGTTAAACATCTACAATTACTTACATTTGTAAGCACGTTGCTTCTGTCAAGCATCCTACCTGTAATAGGCGAAACGGCGGGGGGCGGGGGAGTTGGGGGTCCTCACCCAGAATTTTTTTGAATGAAGTAGATGCTATTTACTGTCCTACTCGTTGTTGTCCAACTCTACGTGTGAACCATCCAGGCGCCGCGTCCGTCTGTCCATGGTGGCTTCCTGTGGGCTCCCAGAGTTAGCTTGGCACACGCTCCCCACCACTCGCTCATTCCTCTTACAATCTTGATTGCCGCTGCCTTCAGGTGCTTCAATTCTCAGTTGTCCAACTAAGGACAATAAGAAGTTCTTTTTTTAATTTATGAAAGTAAACTGGACTGTCTTTTCAACATTTTGATCATTGTTATTTTAACAAATCAGTGCCATTGTTTTGATATGTAATGTGAATAATACACATCAAACATTTCTCTCACTGTAATTTTAATAAAATATATCAAATATATCAAATATTTATATTTTAAATGCTTACTTGAATGGGCAGCTTGTATGTGATATTAAGAGGTCGTGTGGCTATTGTGTTTAAAATTAGTGTTTATGTAATTATTTTCAGTTTACATAGTCAATGTTTCATTCATTCAAGACAGCCATATTTGTTCATAACTTTATTATTAGGAAGAGCTACCGGATCCAAGTACCGGTAAGCAGTTACCGGAACACACCCTATCAAAATAAGAGCGTTCCCAGATCCTGTTCTGGCAGTATCCAGCTCAAATTAAGCCATGCACTTTATAATTGGACTACTGTTCCACTTGGTTTATGTCAAGTGGTCCTGCAGCTCGCTATATCCGGGTCAGTATAAGGCATCGTTTTCAGCTATACTGGATCTGAAGGGTCCAAAAGGATGGAGGGTCTTCACAAAACTCTGGACTGGAACTTTTTTTTTTTTAAACAGCCAGTAAACCATTTTGGGCGTACTAATGAGAGAAAAAATAACATAAAAATTGCTGATATTAAAAAAAAAGTTAAAAGTCATTTAAATTGTTTATTTATTTATTTATTTTAACTCCTAGCTGAGCTAGCTCTAAACATGGAGTTTTTCATGGAAAAAAAAAGGATCCACTTACAGTGGTAAAAATGGACTTGTCCCAACTTTTTTGAGATTTGTTGACGCTATGAAATTTTGAAACAACATATTTTCCCTTAAAATTATACTTTCTGTCAGTTTAAACTTTTGATCTGTGATTTGTGTTCTATTCTGAATAAAATATTAGATGTTGGCACCTCCACATCATTGCATTCAGTTCTTATTCACAATTTGTTTAGTGTCCCAACTTTTTTGGAATCCGGTTTGTACTATATATAAATAAAGACTGATGAAATGATATTTGCAGAAAATTAGCAGTTTATTATTAATGCATGCCACACAAAGCATAAGTGGACATTAACTTCTAAATGACACCTTTGTGACAAGACAATACTTACAATGAGAATTCAGTGTCATGCAGTTCACAGTTACAATATATTAAAAACCGTTATATATTATGGAAACTTTTATTTCATAGAAGCTACATGTGCATTTTATTTTCAAATCTACAACTGAAGCTACAAACTCTGAAATGCTGTGTCACTGCATGAGATTTTGTTGATTTTCATTTCAAATTGATAAGTTTTTTTTAGAATAATGTAAAGAATTTCTTTACATCTAGACACTTACAGGTATTTACAAAATTCTATATACCTAAGATCCATGCATCGTTCTTCCGATGACTTAACATTTATGCACTTGTTTCTGACAATCTAAAATAATTAGTCATTGACAAAGTAATTGTTAATTTTTAAGATGATACTGTAACTGTTGACAGCTGGAAGAAAGTTTGGGGGACTAAATATTTTTAAGTTTAGAAATCAAGTCTTTTTCTAAACAGCTTTAGTGTTTGACTTTGTCCACACTCATAACACACACAATGAAGTACAAAAAAAAATCTGAGGGGGTGGCCACTGGGGGGGCCAATCAGATGGCTGGGGGGCACTGGCCCCCCCAGCCCCCCTCTAGCTCCACCACTGGCAATGCAATGTGGGTTTTATAGTATTTTCCTTATATTTGCCCCCCAAAATTGTAAAAATTTACATAACACAATCCAGCTCCTCCATTTTAAATTCAGCATCACAATTTTCTTTGAAGGAAGACTCAATCTTTGGTATCAGAGTAGAGATGTTATTAAAATAACATTCAGTCTTGATTTGATTTGATTTGATGTTTATTCATTCATTTTAAAGAACAATACAAGACAGTTTCATCAGATACAAGATTACAAGTAGGTTAAAATGAAGGGAGCAGAAAGAAGATGAAATCTTATTATATCTGCCCCTATCTTATAGATCTGCCCCCTCTTCTTCTGAGTATAATAAAACTTAAAAACTTCTTTCTCTAATATTTTAGGATCTTTACATTCATTCTCATTTAATAAAAGACTTGAGATACAGTTATTCTGCTGTCTGTTACGTTCTAAGTTAAAGAAATAAGAGTTTCCTCTGCCTCAATCCAATTTGCATGAGATCTCACTAATGCTAGTGTTAGCAACCGGAAGCTAACTTCTGATTGGTTGAGAACACCTGCCAATCTCCGTTGCTATCAATCAAACGCGGAGGCGGGTGTCAGGAAATGACCATATATGGTAGTGAGCTTTCGAGCGGCGTTTGGACCCAGTCTTTCCCGTGTGTCACGCGGCTGTGCGCATGCGCGCTGAGCGGAACCGGGGCAGACAAAGCAGGAGGATTTTAAGAATTAATTTACTGTGACAGCTACACTTTGATACATGCAAACTAAAAGTGCAAAATGTTTACATTTAAATTTAATTTAGAATTTTTACTTCTAGCTTCAAAATTCTAATTGCTGACGTCATCATAATGATGATGTCAGCAATTAGAATTTTGAAGCCTTTTGAAGTCAGGTCAAAATCTTTTAACTTCTGACTTCAAACAGCATAATTATGCTATTTGCTGACGTCGTCATGACAACGATGATGTCAGATGACATCGACCATGAAAGGACTCATTCTTGGAAAGTGTTTAAATAGACCCTGTTTTTAGACGGTTCAAACACTTTTTGAAGGACATCGTTGCAACCAGTTGTATACGCGATCGTGCACACACAGGCATTCAAAATGCAGACAGTCGCACGTGAAGGGATGAATTGCAACACTGACGGTTTCACAGAGGACAATATGTCAGAAAGTTCAGAGGATTTACAACAGAAAAACAATGAACCTGAAGATCCAAAAGAAGTTATAGCTGATTTGAATGTAAGAATCAGGGAATATCAACGTTTAGAGTTGAAGCTGAGATTTGACATAAACTTGAATAAGAAAAAGTATGACAATATCATCAATGAACGGAACGCTGTTATTAAAGGGCTAGAAGAAAAAAGGTCTGAGGACAAAGAATTTATTAAAGTTCTCACAGAGTCCTCTGATCCAATCAGAAATTTAACGGCACAAATAAAATCAAAGGACGAAGAGTTGGCGGCGCTTCGCCTGAAACTTCAAAATCAAGAAGAGGGAAAAAGACTCATAGCGTTGAAAGAAAAGTGTAAAAACGCCATTAAACGTTACTGGGCAGAAAAAGAATTAAGGTTCAAAGCAGAAGACGAATTAGAAGATTTGAAGACGCACATGAATGAACATGAGATGTCACGCAAAGTAAACAGCTTGGAGTCTATGAATGACGCACTTTTAAAAGAGACCCAAGCGCAAAAAAGTGAAATCCAAGAATTGAAAAAACTCGTTGTCGAGTTTACAGATGAAAACTGTGAATTGAAAATCAAATTTGACGAAACGTGTGAAAAGCTGAAACAGATGAAAGATGGCAACGAGAAGCTGCGATACGAAACATCGCTGTGTGAAAACAAGTACAAAAGTGAAATTGCAGAATTGAAACACCGTGTTACCATTTTGACGAGCAAAAACTGTGATTTGGAATACAGATATGATAAAACGTGTGAAAAGCTGAAACAGATGGACGATGGCAACGAGAAGCTGCGATACGAAACATCGCTGTGTGAAAACAAGTACAAAAGTGAAATTGCAGATTTGAAACATCGTGTAGCCTGTTTGACGAGCAAAAACTGTGTATTGGAATACAGATATGATGAAACACGTGAAACGCTGACACAGATGGATGATGGCAACGAGAAGCTGCGATATGAAACATCCGTTTGCGAATCGCAGTATGAAAACAGGTATAACACTGAAATCGAAAATTTGAAAAGGTCCAAAAAAAACAAAAGTCCACGCAGCGTGAACCTTAAGCAGAAGGTGAAGGTCTTAATGAAGCAAATTCGGCAACGGATAGTTGGGCCAGCAGAGAGAGATTCGGAGATTGTTAGTTCGGACCTAGAGAGAGATTCGGAGCTTAGAGGAAAGGGAATCCGAGTGAAGTCACGCAGAGTACAGTGTGATGCTAAATGTTCCGTAGCAATCGGGCCCAGCTGTAGTGGGACTCGAGTTCCAATTTACTCACCTGGTTCTCCGCCATCTGACCAGGATCACTCAGAAAGATGGCAGGACTACCGGCGGTCATTGTACACAGCATTTTCACGTGAGGTGGTACAGGTTCGCCTCTGACCTGGTGCCTTTCTGTGTCTGCGCGGTCTCTTGGGTTTCCAACCATGGGTTTACTCCGACAACTTCGGTTTCGTCCCACAAACAAAAAAATCGCCCCATCTTTCTTGATGCCTCCCTCGGAAACGACTGGCCGTCCCACGATATCGCGAAGAAGACGGTCTTGGCTTTCCAACCATGGGTTTACTCCGACAACTTCGGTTTTCGTCCCACAAACAAAAAAATCGCCCCATCTTTCTTGATGCCTCCCTCGGAAACGACTGGCCGTCCCACGATATCGCTAAGAAGACGGTCTTGGCATTCCAACCATGGGTTTACTCCGACAACTTCGGTTTCATCCCACAAACAAAAAAATCGTCCCATCTTTCTTGATGCCTCCCTCGGAAACGATCTGCCGTCCCATGATATCACTAAGAAGACGGTCTTGGCTTTCCAACCATGGGTTTACTCCGACAACTTCGGTTTCATCCCACAAACAAAAAAATCGTCCCATCTTTCTTGATGCCTCCGTCGGAAACGACTGGCCGTCCCCACGATATCGCTAAGAAGACGGTCTTGGCTTTCCAACCATGGGTTTACTCCGACAACTTCGGTTTCCTCCCACAAACAAAAAAATTGCCCCATCTTTCTCGGCACCGTCTTTCTCAATGCCTCCTTCGAGAACGACTGGCCATCCCCACGCTATCGCTAAGAAGACGGTCTTGTCTTCTGTACATTCAAACTTTTGAATGTCCAGAGGACCAGACTTAGCTTTTTTAGATGTGGTATAGTAAAAATAATAATAAAAAATTAAATTAAATTATAAAAATAAAAATAATTGCATTGGTGGTATAGTGGTTAAAACAGCTGCCTTCCAAGCAGTTGACCCAGGTTCGATTCCTGGCCAATGCATTCTGTTTTATGATGTAGGGGTTGAACGGCTACATCATTTTAAAAGTTGATGTAGGAGCTTTTTCTCCATTTTTGGTTAAATTTTGGAATTAAAATGGTTTAGTTTATCCTTTTTTTTTGGTTGTTGTTTGATTTATTATTATTTTTGTTTAATTCATTCACCAGGATGCCTCAGTTATTGCTTGTTTCAAAAAATGTTTTCTGATTGGTGACATATTTCCTGTTTTGGGGGCGCTCTGAGCTTATCCATAGACTCTCGTTATAAATGGCGCATGTGCAGTTATTCCACGACGTTACAAAACAATGGCAAGATGCTGGGTGCAGTTTTGACCGCCCTGAACACGTCCAACGTGAGCTCTGCCTACCGATTGCGTGTTTTGCCGTTTATTTATTTATCCACAATATTCCTGAAGGTGGCACTGTATTTGCGATTATGGGACTTACTTCCGTTTGACCCCGGAAGTGCCTGTATTCCATAGGTGGAGTATGGATCGCGGGTGTTTTTGAAAGTTATTTTCATTCATTTTATCGGAGCAAACACAGCTTTTGTTTAAACGGAACGTTTACTGAAATGTCCTACCGGGGTTCAGGTACCTGCTGTGCTGTTCGCGGCTGCACCAACAACCGGACCAAGCTAAATCTTTGGCTAAAACAACAGTGTTTTCAACACGGACCCAAAACAAAGAAAGAGTGTTCCTGCATCCTTCTCTATGGCTGTGTCTGCGCGATCAGGTAACATCTGTAATTTCTTTTTATTCAGGGAGGGTTTATTAATGAGAGTTTTGGATGATTTACTGTCTTAAAACGATAGATCTCAGATGCGACCGGTATTTTTAGCCGAGATAGCTGCTAACAAACCTTAGCCGAGAGGCCGGAGCAAACGCGTTCGCTATTTATGTATTTTTAAATTATGTCAGCGCGATCAGGTCACATCTGTTATTTCTTTTTATTCGGGGAGGGATATTAATGAGAGTTTTGGAAGATTTACTGTCTTAAAACGATAGATCTCAGATGCGACCGGTATTTTTAGCCGGGATAGCAGCTAACAAACCTTAGCCGAGAGGCCGGAGCAAACGCGTTCGCTATTTATGTATTTTTAAATTATGTCAGCGCGATCAGGTCACATCTGTTATTTCTTTTTATTCGGGGAGGGATATTAATGAGAGTTTTGGAAGATTTACTGTCTTAAAACGATAGATCTCAGATGCGACCGGTATTTTTAGCCGGGATAGCAGCTAACAAACCTTAGCCGAGAGGCCGGAGCAAACGCGTTCGCTATTTATGTATTTTTAAATTATGTCAGCGCGATCAGGTCACATCTGTAATTTCTTTTTATTTGTCCCTCCTCTTTTAACAAAACGAGTGGTGTTCCCACATTTTTAATGAACTAAAACAACAAAGTTTGGACTGTCTTCAACTGTATTACTCGCATGTAAATAAACGGTGTTTCCGGTCAACCGGAAGTCGTGCGCACATTTCGCGCAAAGCATCATGGGGCGTAGGAATATTGTGGATAAAAAGAAATTGTCCGGAAAATGATCCGTGCTGTCAGTGACTCAAGCAGGCTTGCTTAGGTAAGTTTTAAATCATTGAAAGCCCTTTATCTAATGTCTATTTGCATTTCTGACTGATATGCCTCTCAACTTTTCGATGGCTGTTTGTGATAAAAGCCTTCAGCTGTCTGTTTATTCTAAAAGTGGCAACTGGTGAGTTTGTGTTTGGAGCTAGCATGCTAATGCTAGCCTTTATCTAATGCTTATACTGTATTATTATATTACCGTTCCTGACTGATATCCTCTCCACTTTTAGGTGCTCTGTTTGTGATAAAAGCCTTCAGCTGACTGTTTATTCTAAAAGTGGCAACTGGTTAGTTTGTTTTTTTCTTTGTTTGTTTGTGGAGTTAGGTTGCCAGCGCCCAGCGCAGGTTATTGTACAGTATTGGACTCTGATGGCTACATTTATTTTAATTTGCTCATAAAAAATGATCAAACATTAATAATTTTATATTCTAAATGTCACTGGTGGTGTTTTACTATTTCTTAACACTGTATTGATCTGGAGAATGAAAACAAAGCCTCTTGCAAGTAGAAATGCAGAAATGTTTTAATCTCACTTATTTTCCTTTCTATAATTTATATATAATTTGTTTATTTATATATATTTTTGTTTGTTCTTTGTTGTTTTAGTGAGTCACATTGGCTCTTCTCATCCTGTGCATTTAATTGTTCTGTTGACCTTGTATTAATCTGCATTTGATTTAAAAAAAAAAACTGTTTGGACTTGGGATTTTTTTTTTCATTTTGGAGAAATAGCCCCCCTTGGTGGACATTCAGGAGCAGCCACTGCCTTTTTGGTTGCTATTTTGTTACGATTTGTAAAAAAAAATGATTAGCCTGGTTAAAACCAGACCCTTGTCCTTCACTTCGCTTCAGACTAGGGTCTGGAGTTTCTCCTATAGAGAACCGATTCTTGCTGGAGGCGTGGCCTCTGCTGAGTTTACCCAATCGTTAACGTTTGGCCGTGACGTATGTTGCGCATACGTCACGTTAGCCTGTCCAGTCCAGTTAGCCTGGCGAGCTCCAGGCTAACTGTTCAGATAAACAGCTCAGAAACCACTCGGTGGACATTTTTTCTGCTACCAGTGTGTAATTATATGTCTTTAATTTACTGACTGTTGGCCTGGATGAAACATTTGAGATAAAATTTGATTTTTTATCATTTATTTTCGTAGCGCACCCGAGGCTGTTTGGAAAATGTCAAACCGAAACAATTTAAATCCAGCAAATTTGACAATTTCGTGAATTGATTTAGGAACTGTTAAGCTCAGGAACACTTGTGCTATAACGTCAGCTAAGAAATATATTTTTTCTCAGCAAAGAAATAATAGTTTTTACCATGTTCTCTTGTAAATTCCTTCGTGCCGGCAGCCATTTTAAGCAGGGCAAACTGATGACGTCAGACGACGTCGTTCAAAACTCCGCCTTCTGTTCTTTGATTGGTCCGGAAACTCCGCCTTCTGTTCTCTGATTGGTCCGGTCAAAAATCTACCGGAGAAATCCTTGTCTATGGGAGAAGTCCCAGACGGAGCAGCGAAGGGAAATGAGGCGAGAAAAAAATAGAAATTTAAATTTCCCTATGATGAGTACAATTAATGGACTAAGTTTTCCCTCGCCCGGACGTGGGTCACCGGGGCCCCACTCTGGAGCCAGGCCCGGAGGTGGGGCACGCTGGCGAGCGCCTGGTGGCCGGGCTTTTACCCATGGAGCCCGGCCGGGCACAGCCCGAAGAGGAGACGTGGGTCCCCCTTCCCATGGGCTCACCACCTGTGGGAGGGGCCAAAGGGGTCGGGTGCAATGTGAGATGGGTGGCGGCCGAGGGCGGGGACCCTGGCGGTCTGATCCTCGGCTACAGAAGCTGGCCATTGGGACATGGAATGTCACCTCTCTGGTGGGGAAGGAGCCTGAGCTAGTGTGTGAGGTTGAGAGGTTCCGACTAGAAATAGTCGGACTCACCTCAACGCATGGCTCTGGCTCTGGAACCAGTTTCCTTGAGAGGGGTTGGACACTCTTCCACTCTGGAGTTGCCCCTGGTGAGAGGCGCCGAGCAGGAGTGGGCATACTGGTTGCCCCCCATCTTGGTGCCTGTACGTTGGGGTTCACCCCGGTGAACGAGAGGGTAGCCTCCCTTCGCCTACGTGTGGGGGGACGGGCTCTGACTGTTGTTTGTGCCTATGCACCAAACGGCAGCTCAGACTACCCACCCTTTTTGGAGTCCTTGGAGGGGGTATTGGAGAGTGCGCCTCCTGGGGACTCCCTTGTTCTACTGGGGGACTTCAACGCTCACGTGGGCAATGACAGTGAGACCTGGAGGGGTGTGGTTGGGAGGAACGGCCCCCCTGATCTGAACCAGAGTGGTGTTCTGTTATTGGACTTCTGTGCTCGTCATGGATTGTCCATAACGAACACCATGTTTAAGCATAAGGGTGTCCATATGTGCTCTTGGCACCAGGACACCCTAGGTCGCAGTTCGATGATCGACTTTGTTGTCGTCTCATCTGATCTGCGGCCGCATGTCTTGGACACTCGGGTGAGGAGAGGGGCGGAGCTGTCTACTGACCACTACCTGGTGGTGAGTTGGCTCCGATGGTGGGGGAGGATGCCGGTCAGACCTGGCAGACCCAAACGTATCGTGAGGGTCTGCTGGGAACGTCTGGCAGAGTCTCCCGTAAGACGGAGCTTTATCTCCCGTAGACGGAGCTTTAACTCCCACCTCCGGGAGAGCTTTGAACACGTTCCGAGGGAGGCGGGGGACATGGAGTCCGAGTGGGCCGTGTTCCGCGCCTCTATTGTCGAGGCAGCTTATCGGAGCTGTGGCCGCAAGGTTGTTGGTGCCTGTCGTGGTGGCAACCCTCGAACCCGGTGGTGGACACCGGCAGTGAGGGATGCTGTCAGGCTGAAGAAGGAGTCCTATTGGGCCTTTTTGGCTTGTGGGACCCCGGAAGCAGCTGATAGGTACCGGCAGTCCAAGCGGCATGCGGCTCGGGTGGTTGCTGAGGCAAAAACTCGGGCGTGGGAGGAGTTCGGAGAGGCCATGGAGAATGACTTCCGTACGGCTTCGAGGCGATTCTGGTCCACCATCCGGCGTCTCAGGGGGGGAAAGAGGTACGAGACCAACACCATTTATGGTGGAGGTGGCGTGCTGCTGACCTCAACTCGGGATGTTGTGAGTCGGTGGGCGGAATACTTCGAAGACCTCCTCAATCCTACTGGCACGTCTTCCACTGAGGAAGCAGAGCCTGGGGACTTTGGGTCGGGTTCTCCGATCTCTGGTGCTGAGGTCGCCGAGGTGGTTAAAAAGCTCCGCGGTGGCAAGGCTCCGGGGGTGGATGAGATTCGCCCGGAGTTCCTTAGGGCTCTGGATGTTGTAGGGTTGTGTTGGCTTACGCGACTCTGCAATATCGCGTGGACATCGGGGGCAGTTCCCTTGGATTGGCAGACTGGGGTGGTGGTTCCCCTATTTAAAAAGGGGGACCGTAGGGTGTGTTCCAACTATAGGGGGATCACACTCTTAAGCCTCCCTGGTAAGGTCTATTCAGGGGTTCTGGAGAGGAGGGTCCGTCGGATAGTCGAACCTCGGATTCAGGAGGAGCAGTGTGGTTTTCGTCCTGGTCGTGGAACACTGGACCAGCTCTACACCCTCAGCAGGGTCCTGGAGGGTGCGTGGGAGTTTGCCCAACCAGTTTACATGTGCTTTGTGGACTTGGAGAAGGCATTCGACCGCGTCCCTCGGGGGGTTCTGTGGGGGGTACTCCGGGAGTATGGGGTACCAGGCCCTTTGATAAGGGCTGTTAGGTCCCTGTACGACCGGTGTCAGAGCTTGGTCCGCATTGCCGGCAGTAAGTCAGGCTCGTTTCCGGTGAGAGTTGGACTCCGCCAAGGTTGCCCTTTGTCACCGATTCTGTTCATAACTTTTATGGACAGAATTTCTAGGCGCAGCCAAGGTGTTGAGAGGATCCGTTTTGGTGACCTTAGAATCGCTTCTCTGTTTTTTGCAGATGATGTGGTCCTACTGGCTTCATCAGTTCGTGATTTACAACTTTCACTGGAGCGGTTTGCAGCCGAGTGTGATGCGGCCGGGATGAGGATCAGTTCCTCCAAATCCGAGGCCATGGTCTTGAGCCGGAAAAGGGTAGCATGCCCTCTCCGGGTCGGGGAGGAGGTCCTGCCCCAAGTGGAGGAGTTTAAGTATCTCGGGATCTTGTTCACGAATGAGGGAAAACTGGAGCGTGAGATCGATAGGCGGATAGGTGCAGCGTCCGCAGTGAAGCGGGCGCTGTACCGGTCTGTCGTGGTGAAGAGAGAGCTGAGTCAAAAGGCAAAGCTCTCAATTTACCGATCGATCTACGTTCCCACCCTCATCTATGGTCATGAGCTTTGGGTTGTGACCGAAAGAACAAGATCTCGGATACAAGCGGCTGAAATGAGTTTTCTCCGCAGGGTGGCTGGACTCTCCCTTAGAGATAGGGTGAGAAGCTCAGTCATCCGGGAGGGACTCGGAGTAGAGCCGCTGCTTCTCCACATCGAGAGGAGCCAGTTGAGGTGGCTCGGGCATCTGGTTAGGATGCCTCCTGGACGCCTCCCTGGTGAGGTGTTCCGGGCATGTCCCACCGGGAGGAGACCCAGAGGAAGACCCAGGACACGCTGGAGGGACTATGTTTCTCGGCTGGCCTGGGAACGCCTTGGGATTCCCCCGGAGGCTGCTCCAAGTGGCTGGGG
Organism: Garcialebias charrua; assembly: GCA_038048925.1. Lineage (NCBI taxonomy): Eukaryota > Metazoa > Chordata > Actinopteri > Cyprinodontiformes > Rivulidae > Garcialebias > Garcialebias charrua. The sequence continues at coordinate 6,739 of JBBPBX010037186.1, read as the reverse complement.
AGAGGGAAGTCTGGGCCTCCCTACTTAGGCTGCTACCCCCGCGACCCGACCCCGGATAAGCGGAAGAAGATGGATGGATAGAAATTTAAATTTGTATGCCTCTCTTATGACTATCTATTGTTGTCATCGCTCTAAAGGGAAAACAAGGTCTCTCTTGTAAACAAGTCCCCAAGGCTCAATGGGTTTAATCTGTGGAAATAAAGGTTGAATGAATAATAATAATAATAATAATGAATTCAATTTATAACGCACTTTTCATTAAAGGTTCAGTATGCAGTTTCTGTAGAACTGCAGCAGTTAGAAATATTTTCAACAGGCAAAGCATTCTGATCCCTCCCCCTCAGAGCCATATGTGGCTCTGCCCCCTTGTGGTCTGTTGAATTTCAAATTCAAGCTCTGTTTTTATTGGCTGATTCAAATTCAAGCTCTGTTTTTATTGGCTGGTTACAAACTCTGTTTTTATTGGCTGGAAAATGGCGGGTCACCTTTTCTTTTTAGAAATGCTTATTTACCACCTGGAGAAGCAAGGGGACAATATTTTTTTTAATTTTTTTTCAGAGATTACCTGGCTAACATCAGTCTGTCAGGAGGTAGTGACAGAGTGAAGAAATATGTTCATAAAAAAAGCTACATACTGAAGCTTTAATGAAAAACTAACTCAACTGAATGAAAATGGTCCACTAAATAGCCCCCCAGGTGGACATTTCACGGGCCGCCACTGTCCACTATGTGAGTGTGCTGCTTGTGGGACCCAGTCCAGATGTCCTGACTGAACTTTGTTGGGTTTTCTACCTGGATTATTGCGCATGAACTTTGATGTTTTGAACCACTTTGGCTCATCCAAAAGAATTCATCAGTCTGAGGATGAAGGAGGAAATGTCTCAAGAAAAATAAAAATACAGTCCAGATGTCCTGAATTAACTTTTGTTGGGTTTTCTACCTGGATTATTGCGCATGAACTTTGATGTTTTGAACCACTTTGGCTCATCCAAAGAACTTCATCAGTCTGAGGATGAAGGAGGAAACGTCTCAAGACAAAATAAAAATCCAGTCCAGATGTCCTAACTGAACTTTGTTGGGTTTTCTACCTGGATTATTGCGCATGAACTTTGATGTTTTGAACCACTTTGGCTATAGCTGCCTCAGAGGAGTCGACGGGGAGACGGCGGGCCCCAGAAACCATCTTATCACCAGCAAACTGATTGGTCCACTATGGGGAGTGTGCTGCTTGTGGGACTGAGTTCATTTGTGGCTACTGGGACTGATGAAGTACTTTGGATGAAGGATAAAACATCTCAACAAATTTTGAAAAAAGTCAGATGACATGACTGAACGGTTAAAAACATCCATCTCTGTTTATATTTTATTTTTAATCTCACAACTTCCTCTTTTCTTCTAAGGTTTTCGTCTTTCCATTTTTAAACGTAACAAATCATCAGAGACGTGAGTTTATTTTTATTTTTGTCTTGACTAAA
>JBBPBX010037185.1:0-31062 GCA_038048925.1 Garcialebias charrua | reverse complement strand
ATATATATATATATATATATATATATATATCGATTTTGGGACTTTTAGAATCGATTCTGAATCGCTAGGACTAAGAATCTAGATTCTTTAAAAAATCTATTTTTTTCCTACACCTCTACTACTGTATATAAGTGGCATGCTGATGGCCCCATTGCAGAGGAATTTGAAAAGTGAATGTTTGTAGTTTTCAAGATGAGTGTTTGCTGGACTGGAATACTGTAAAACATAAAATGCAAGTGAACCTTAATGCCTTTGGGGCAATATATTTAAATGGGTAGGAGTTATACTGTGTACAAGAAGAGAAGTCGTTCTTTTGGGCTTGTCCGAGGCAGTGCAAAGTGACATTCCTTGCGAAAGAAGGGGCAAAATGTATCAGGAGTATTCTCATGGGCTCACCATCTGTGGGAGGGGCCAAAGGGGTCAAGTGCAATGTGGGATGGGTGGTGCCTGGCGGTCTGATCCTTGGCTACAGAAGCTGGCTATTGGGATGTGGAACGTCAACTCTGTAGTGGGCATGACCGTGTCCACTTTGATACACCTGTGTATTTTTGAACTGTTCCAGAGATGACCTTTACTGACCTCTCAGTAAAGCAAGACATTTACTACAAATTATTCCATTAGTTGTAATCTGAGAACATAGTCACCAAAAGAGACTATTTCTATCTTTGATTTTATTCTAATGTAATCAAAAGAATAACTTTTGTCATTTTCATGATGTGTGCTTTTAAGCTGTGTTATTCTGTAAAAGCATTACTGTGTCACTTCTGCACTAACGATGTATTCACAAATTGTGTGAAAGTTGAGGGCTCGGGTCAGAGAGGCCCGACCGTTTTGTTTAGAAATAAGAAGACAGTTAATCCGTTGTTTGCAGGAGAATGACTCCAGCTTTCTCTGTCTTTTCCTAAACAATCTCCCTCTGCTGAATTTCACCTTGAATCGTGATAACAAGTGAACTGCTCGACTGTTTTTCTTTTGAACCAATGGAAAAGAGACATGTTTCTCTCATCTCAGATCCTTCCTTAAAGTTCTAAGCTGTTGCTGGAACTGATGAGTCTGCTGGGAGCTTCAAGAGATGTGAACTTTTCCCAAAGAGCTAGATGGACGTTTAGTCACACGCTAAGGGCATGTCATCCAGTTAAGGACTAATAACATGTTTGTTATGAGTCCACTTCGAACGAGCGCAAGCTCAAAACTTTGTTATTCCTTCCTGGAATAGTTATCTTGAAGTCAGAGGCCAGTAGCTGACATATTTTCTGATGGTTGATGCGGATCCCAGGAGACGTTGAAAACGTAAACGAGGACCGGCTCGGACGTGCTGGGCCTGAAGGACTCTGTGCATCTGAAAGGCTGGTGTCATCTCTTTATCAGACTCGTCGTCGAAGGTAAAGAGCTGTTTACAAACGTACCTGGATTTAGCAGAAGTCGGATGAAAGTGTCACTTCTGGTAACATGCTCAAGACAATTTCCTTTAAACCATCTCTCCATCTTTCCTCCTATCTTTTTCCCTCAATTCTAAGCTGGAAACTATTTAAGTCATAGAGCCCTCAGACTAAATATGTTAACATCCTGTATTGAAGTCTGTTGTGTTACATTCAAGTGTGCTGACGTGTTAAATTGCAAGAAAGTGAAATCCTGTCAATCAAGTGTAATGGTGTTAATTTAGTTGATTTATTCTAAATAAATGGTAGTGTCTTTGGCATACCAACTAAGTTAACGTGTCCATTGTCACTCTATGGCTTTATTTATTTATCCATCATAAAGATCACAGAAATATTGGGTAAACTGAAAAAGAAAGAATCCGTGAAATTACTATTCAATCTGAATAAGTAATTAATTAAGGTAAAGAGGTCAGTATTAATATTGACCTCCTCATAATCCTTTACACCTCTCTGGTGGGGAAAGAGCCTGAGCTGGTGTGTAAGGTTGAGAGGTTCCGGCTAGAAATAGTCAAACTCACCTCAACGCATGGCTTTGGAACCAGTTTCCTTGAGAGGGGTAGGACACTCTTCCACTCTGGAGTTGTCCCTGGTGAGAGGCGCCGAGCAGGAGTGAGCATACTTGTTATCCCCATCTCTGTGCATGTATGTTGGGGTTCACCCCGGTGAACAAGAGTAGCCTCCCTCCGCCTATGTGTGGAGGGATGGGTTCTGACTGTTGTTTGTGCTTATGCGCCAAATGGCAGCTCAGATTACTGACCCCTTTTTGGAGTCCTTGGAGGGGGTACTGGAGAGTGCACCTCCTGGGGACTCCCTTGTTCTACTGAGAGACTACCAACGCTCACGTCACGTGACCACACCCCTCCAGGTCTCACTGTCCTTAGTCACGTGAGTCACGTGACTAAGGACAGTGAGACCTGGAGGGGTGTGGTTGGGAGGAACAGCCCCCCTGATCTGAACTCGAGGGGTGTTCTGTTCTTGGACTTCTGTGCTCATCATGGATTGTCCATAACGAACACCATGTTCAAATATAAGGGTGTCCATATGTGGTCTTGGTACCAGGACACCGTAGGCCGCAGTTCGATGATCGACTTGTTTGTCGTCTCATCTGATATGTGGCCGCATTTCTTGGGACACTCGGGTGAAGAGAGGGGCGGAGCTGTCCACTGACCCCTACCTGGTGGCGAGTTGGCTCCGATGTTGGGGGAGGATGCCGGTCAGACCTGGCAGACTTTAACATATTGTGAGGGTCTGCTGGAAACATCAGGCAGAGTCTCCCGTGAGACTGAGCTTTAACTCCCACCTCCGGGAGAGCTTTGAACAAATTACAGGAGAGGTGAGGGACATTGAGTCAGAGTGGGCTATGTTCCACGCCTTTAGGGCGAAGCATAGCTGCGCGCTGGACCGAGCGCGGCGCCACGCTGTGTGAGCGCCGTGCGTGCGCCGTTGCACAAGCCTTTTGAACGCTCGCGCGAACGCGCAAAGCTCTTTTTTTACGACCGCGCACGCTTGCGCGGTGCGGTGTCTCACAATAAACTGCCCTGGTGGCGGACTGTTTTGTATGACACACAAATGAATTAAATTCCTCTTCTTTATCGCTGATCGGGCCTTTTCTTTTGTTTTTTTGCCTAAAGTCAAGTAATCGCTTCATCCTCCGTTCACTCCATGACTGAAATGAATGAATTCATGTCCTACCTGGCAGCGCGATGTTTTAACTATTTCCTGGTGGGCTGTGAGCAGCTGGAATAGCGCTCCCTGTTTTTATTTTTATTTTTTAGAAGTTTATATTAACATATAAAGTTAGAAAGACCGCAGCAGCAGCAGCGGAGCGAACAGCTGCTCGTCTGGAGCAAAGCCAGTGCTTGTATCACTGAGCTGTCAATCATTTCAGTAGGCGTGTCAGCAAGTGACCAATCAGCGACCTCAGTTTGTCCTGCTCTGCGCGCAGCTGATCACATTACAACAAGGATTTGGAGCGAGAACGCGAGCATTTAACGTGAGAAAGAAAGAAGAGCTCTGCCCGTGAACGCGTGCACACAGAATGCGCGCGTAGAGCAGCGTATATGGAGAACGCTCAGCTTTGCCTCGCCTTTTTATTGTCGAGGCGGCTTATCGGAGCTGTAGGCTACAAGGTTGCCTGTCGTGGCAATAACCCTTGAACCCGGTAGTGGACACCGGCAGTGAGAGATGCTGTCTGGCTGAAGAAGGAGTCCTATTGGGCTTTTTTGGCCTGTGGGACCCCGGAAGCAGCTGATGGGTACCGGCAGTCCAAGTGACATGCAGCTCGAGTAGTCACTGAGGAAAAAAACGTGTGTGGGAAGAGTTCGGAGAGGATATGGAGAATGACTTCCGTATGGTTTTGAGGCGATTCTGGTCCTGCTCTGCGCGCAGCTGATCACATTACAACAAGGATTTGGAGCGAGAACGCGAGCATTTAACGTGAGAAAGAAAGAAGAGCTCTGCCCGTGAACGCGTGCACACAGAATGCGCGCGTAGAGCAACGTATATGGAGAACGCTCAGCTTTGCCTCGCCTTTTTATTGTCGAGGCGGCTTATCTGAGCTGTAGGCTGCAAGGTTGCCTGTCGTGGCAGTAACCCTCGAACCCGGTAGTGGACACCGGCGGTGAGAGATGCTGTCTGGCTGAAAAAGGAGTCCTATTGGGCTTTTTTGGCCTGTGGGACCCCGGAAGCAGCTGATGGGTACCGGCAGTCCAAGCGGCATGCAGCTCGAGTAGTCACTGAGGAAAAAAACGTGTGTGGGAAGAGTTCGGAGAGGATATGGAGAATGACTTCCGTATGGTTTTGAGGCGATTCTGGTCCACCAGGGGGGTAAAGCGGTACGCCACCAACACTATTTATAGTTGAGGTGGTGTGCTGCTGACCTCAACTCGGGATGCTGTGGGTTGGTGGGCAGAAAACTTCCAAGACCGCCTCAATCCCACTGGCACGTCTTCCACTGAGGAAGCGGAGCCTGGGGACTTTGGGTCGGGTTCTCCAACCTCTGGTGCTGAGGTCACCGAGGTGGTTAAAAAGCTCCTCGGTGTCAGGGCCCCAGGGGTGGATGAGATTAGCCTTCCTCAAGGCTCTGGATGTTGTGGGGTTGTGTTGGCTAATGCCTGGTACCCAATGCACAACTCGAAACGCGCCTGCCGCCCCCTTTTGGCCGCTGGTCACGGTCCCACTGGCCACTGAAGACCGTCTGATGACGTACACTAGGGGGTAGCAGAGGGAGGGGTCTCTAGCTTGTTTTCCGGGTTCAGTTGTGTTAACTGCACTTCCGACGGTCTTTGATGAGATAAAACGTTTTTTTTTTAATGTTTGGGGTGATCTACACTGGAGAGTACAGCAGCCTGTCAGCAGCAACTAGTGCATTAACAGAATACCCGAGTTTTCGACAGCTCTAGTGCTTTGACTTCTATCGAGGCTTTTTGTCCACCTCGAGTACCCGTAGTGACGTCATCACATCACATTTCACAGCGTGCGAGGTAGCTTTTAGCTTTTAGTAGACGCCACAAAATGGATTCCTTTGTGCGCACGGATGTAAATGGAGCAGGCAGTCTTGTCAAAAAGGTAAAACAGTTTTTAATTTATAAAATGCGCTATTTCCTGTTGATTTTCTGTTCTCTGACCACCGTAGATTGTGACTGGCAGCAGGTGGCGGTGTTGCATTGCAGGCCACATATATAACACGGCAGCTTCCTCTCTCGTTTCACAAACAAAAGCAACATATTAATCTCTCTAGACCTATTAAAAAAACCTATAAACACATTAATCTCTAAAAGTAAACCTAAATTGCACAGCACTTCAGGCTGTGGTGCGGTGTTGCCCCATTTGTTTTTCAGTTTCGGTTTCAGCGCCGCACGGTATACTTTCACTTTTAATATTAATAATAATAACTAATAGTTTTGTTTTTCCTGTGACTTATCTGCAGTATGATAAATGATAGGAGCATAATAAATGCTCCCAATGTTTTGTTGGTCTTTTTTTTCTTTTTGTAAAGACGGTTTTTATGCATTTATATTTATTTATTTATTTTGCATCATAAGACACTGTGACGTCATCGGCTACTCGAGCGTCGTTCGAGTTTTTTTATGTTAAGGTCGAGGTTAAAAATTATGTACTCGTTCAACCCCTAGCAGCAACTGTAAACATGTCACGTTTATTACCGGAGTTTGGTTCCAATTCATGGAGGCTCGATCCGGTGAGTTTAAAAAGTCCAAAAAAAGTCCCGTTGTGGTTGTGTAATCAGATAGCGAGGCTCTCCCGACTGTTTGCCGGATGCGTCGAGCCTCCAGAGATCAACATTTGGGACGTCGGCGGCTCGACGGCTAGGTTGATTTGGACGCGCGCGTGCCCGCGAAGGGAACTTGGGCTGCCGCCGCGCCGCTTTGATCACTCGAATCGCGCCGCTTCCCTGGTCGCCGTGACTCCACGCGTCTCCTCATAGACTTTGAATGTAAACCGGCCGCTTCAGCCGCCCGAAATCGGGGCAGTGGGTACCAGGCATTACACGACTCTGCAATATTGTGTAGACATCAGGGGCAGTTCCCCTGGATTGGCAGACTGGGGTGGTGGTCCCCCTATTCCAAAAGGGGGACTGTAGAATGTGTTCCCACTACAGGGCGATCACACTCTTAAGCCTCCCTGGTAAGGTCTATTCTGGGGTTCTGGAGAGGGTCTGTCAGATAGTCGAACTTCAGATTCAGGAGGAGCAGTGCGGTTTTCGTCCTGGTAATGAAACATTGGACCAGCTCTACATCCTCAGTAGGGTCCTGGAGGGTGCATGGGAGTTTACACAACTACCGGTAGTCTACATGTGCTTTGTGGACTTGGAAAAGGCGTTCGACAGTGTAGCTCGGGAAGCCCTGTGGGGAGTACTCCAGAAGTATGGGGTACCAGGCTCTTTGATACAGGCCGTTAGGTCCCTGTACAACCAGTGTCAGAGCTTGGTCCGCATTGCCAGTAGTAAGTTCCCAGTGAGAGTTGGACTCCGCCAAGTTTGTCCTTTGTCACCGATTCTGTTCGTAACTTTAATGGACGGAATTTCTAGGCGCAGCCAAGGTGTTGAGGGGATCCGTTTTGGTGGCCTTAGGATCGTTTCTTTGTTTTTTGTAGATGATATGGTCCTATTGACTTCATCAGTTTGTGATCTACAGCTTTGCTGGAGAGGTTTGTAGCCAAGTGTGACATGGCCGGGATGAGGATCAGTTCCCCCAAATCCGAGGCCATGGTCTTGAGCCAGAAAAGGGTACATTGTCCTCTCCAGATCAGGGAGGAGGTCCTACCCCAAGTGGAAGAGTTTAAGTATCTCGGGATCTTGTTCACGAATAAGGGAAAAAATGGAGCGTGAGATCGATAGGCGGATAAGTACAGCATCAGCAATGAAGCAAGCACTGTACCAGTCTGTTGTGGCGAAGAGAGAGCCGAGTCAAAAGGCGAAGCTCTCAATTAACCAGTCGATCTACGTTCCTACTCTCATCTATGGTCATGAGCTTTGGGTTATGACCAAAAGATTGAGATCTCGGATACAGGCGGCCAAAATGAGTTTTCTCCGCAGGGTGTCTGGGCTCTCCCTTAGAGATAGGGTGAGAAGTTCGGTCATCCGGGAGGGACTCAGAGTAGAGCCGTTGCTTCTCCACATTGAGAGGAGCCAGGTGAGGTGGCTGGGGCATCTGGTTAGGATGCCTCCTGGACGCCTTCCTAGTGAGGTGTTCCGGGCACGTCCCACTGGCAGGAGACCCAGAGGAAGACCCAGGACACGCTGGAGGGACTATGTTTCTCAGCTGGTCTGGGAACGCCTTGGGATTCCCTCGGAGGAACTGGCCCAAGTGGCTGGGGAGAGGGAAGTCTATGCCTCCCTACTTAGGCTACTACCCTTGCGACCTGACCCTAGATAAGCGGAAGAGAATGGATGGATGGATAGATGGATGGATGGATGGATGGATGGATGGATGGATGGAGGAGCAATGTAAGAACAAAGGGGTAGATCTTTGGCCACCCTACAGTAGTGGTGCAGGAATTTTTTTTTTTTTAAAGAATCTAGATTCTTAGTCCTGGTGATTCAGAATCGATTCTAAAAGCCCCAAAATCGATTTTTTTTTTTCATTAAAACCCAAAAGATAAAGAAAATAAAACCATGTCTCATAGTATATGAAAGAATACATAAAATAAAAGGTGGCAGAAAGAAGAAGAAATCTTATTTTATCTGCCCTTTTTTTCAAAAACAAAACAAGTTCAAACAATCAATTCAAACAATAATCTTCTATAACAGAGCAAATAGCTAACCTAATACTGGTTATTTAAGTTACAGAATTTAATCCATTCCTTTATAATTTGTTCCTATTTTTGGTATAAATATCAAACGATGCAAAAAAATTAATACAATAAGGAACCTAAAATTATTGTTTTAAATAAATGTTATATTTGTTTACATTGTTGTTTAATGTTTTCAGTTAAAAATTATTGTTTTAAATAAATGTTCCATTTGTTTACATTGTTGTTTATTCTTTTCAGCTTGTCAGTTACAAAACTGAAACAAAATTTATGACCATTTTAATAGAAAAATCGTTTCTGAATCAAAAATCGCTTTGGAATCGAAAAATCAATTTTGAATCGAATCGTGACACCAAAAATCGGAATCGATTCTCCAGACACTGAGAGATTCGCACCCCTACCCCACAGATCACCATAATCATTTGAGGAAACTATATTTTTAAGTGGGGGAGTGGTCACGGTTTCAAATACCCAACCATAACTCCACCCACACTGTCATCGTGTGACCAGAGGACCATCCCCCAAGATAAACGTGATTTAATTTCTTCAGATCGGTCCCGTGTTGTTACCGGACTTTGCGCTTCGTGCACAGACATGTTCATTTGTTCAGCGAAAATGGAAAATGTACGGAGAATTTCTTAAGATGCAGCTTTCATGTTAAAAGTGATTGATCAGCTGTCGAGGAGGAAACGGCTTGCAGCCCATAAGCTGTATCATGTCGAGGGTCAGGGATTGGAGACACAAAAGTAGTCAAGTCTGATAAATATTTTAATAAAAGTTTCATAATTATTTCTGTGTGACATCTTTCTGTGTTAGTAAATATGCATTTAAATACCAGGATCTAATTTTAAAGTCACATCCAAACACGAAGCGGAGAAACAGAAGGGGTCTTCTCCCTTCGCTTTTTTGTCATGAGAGCTCAGCGGTGAAGAATATGTCAGGTTTATTTTTAAAGCAGTCTGTCAGTCAAGACTGATACATTTTTAATAGGGATGTGCCGATCAGGTTTTTTGAAACCGATACCGATTACCTATGTGTGACGATCACCGATACCGATCACAATTACCGATTGCCTATATGTGAGCCGATCACATAAACCGATCACCGATCAAATGGCTTACCTGTAATTTATGAGTGCTGCTTCTGGCTACAAGATCTGAAAACTTTTCAGATCTTGTAGCCAGAAGCAGCACTCATGTTATTTTCAGAACCATAAAATCACCATAATTCAGACAAAAACATATTTTTACTAATTTATTTCAGAGAACAAAGTAAATAAAAGTAATTATCAACTGCATTATCAAAGAAAAATGTTTACCTTACTAACTTTCAATAAAAAAAAGGTTTTTTATTGTTTTTAAAAAAAAACACATCTATTACTTCATATAAAAAACTAAAATACCCCATTTGCTACTTAAAGCTGCACTGTTGGCTGTTTTTACAAATGGCTTTATAAATACGTAAAGTATCATTATTATTATTTTTAAATAATTTCGTGCTTTTTTGAACAACTTCCTGCGGGAACCAGGTGGCGGTAATGCGCTTAATATGAGTTCGCCAACCGCCATTCAACTCTATAGAAGAAGAAGAAGAACCAGGAAATACCGCCTCCGCCATTTTACATTCAGTTCCACACTCGGCAGTCGGCTTTTGGAGGACTGTTTCTCCCATAAGAGGATGCCTCATACGGATAAATTAACTGGAAACACTCCCTGAACTCTGTGAATGTCTCAGGACTGGAGCAGCAGCCGCGATCGCTCCGCCGAGCGCTCCTACAGCGCCGCGCGAGACCAGCAGCTCATGGTATGAGCTAAGGCTAACATGCTAAACCGGACCTGCAGCAGACAGCCGGCTTTGTGCGATCAGAGGTTCCTGGAGCTCGCCTCGATGTCGGACTGGAAGCAGAAGATATCGGGGGACACCCAGCTAACTTGGAATAACAAAGCCGACAGCCTTTTTGAAGCCGCAGCTAAACTGGACTGCCCGTAACTGCGCAGCGGAGCGGACTCGGTGGGGCTACTCGGTGGGGCTACATGCTAACAGGTGTTGCTTATGGCGGCGCTGGCAGACGGCTTTTGGTAAGTTATTAAAACGTATTAAAACATTTTAATGACGAATTAGGTTTGTTGTGTTGAAGGACTTCGTTGAAATTCTTCCACGAGGTACTTTTTCGTCGCACGTTTTGCAGTTAGCAAACTTCGCATCACAGGCTCTGTGATCGGTAATTGAAGGCAAAAGCCGATCACATCCGCTTTAATGATTATCGGTGCCGATTGATCGGTTACCGATCGATCGGCACATCCCTAATTTTTAAACAAGTTAAAATATATATTTCTGTGTACGGTAAATATGTGTTTAAATACCATTATTCATTTAAGCTTAAACAGGGGCATGAANGAATGTTAGAGATTTCCAATGTGTGTCGTTTTTAATTGCATTCTCACATAGAACATATAGGATTTTGTTGACATGATGTTTGTCATGTCAAAAGGGGAATTGAAATATATTTCTATCAGTATTACATTACACCCATTATGTTCCATTATTTGTATTCACTTAATTCTGCCTTATAATGTGAAATGTGACACAAGGCAGAACGTTTTTCTCTCGGGCTTTGTTTTCACTAGGGAACAGTTACACGCCTGCACAATTCACAGACCCAACATTTGATGTTTACATTGAAGCTGATAGTTTGTTGACAGAAAGGAGGGTCACGTGGTAGTGTAGGTGGTTCCAGGGCGGTCCTGAAGCAGTCCAAGGCGGTTCCAGGTTCCAGGAGGCGGTGACGACATCCGGGGTTTTATAACCGTGGCCCTGCCTTTGAAGATGTGTGTGTTGGACTGTGCTTGGAGTCAGGTCTGTTGGTTGCTGTAAGGTTTATTCTTATTATGTACAATAAACCTGCATAAAATTTGCACATTCGTTTCAGAGCTTCCTTCAACCTTTTGAATTCGCAACATGCTGCTCGAAGGAAAAAGCGCTAAAAATGTCAACATTCCTGCTCTGACATGATTCCCAGTCGGACATGATTCCCAGTCGACATTTTCCTACGTTTTATTAACTTTGTACTCCAACACGGTATTTAATAGTACCGTAGTTCAACCTAGCGGTCTGTCCACACAAATGAAAAAAAGAAAGAAATAATAACAGGAAGTTGTCGTTGTTTTTGAAGAGTTGTGACGGCACTACACTGCCACCTATGGGTTGGGCATATTCTTTACAACACTCTGTGGTGGAAAAAACGGGGACATGTAGACGAACATTTTAAATATCTGAACATGTATGTACGGAGATATTTTTTTTGCGCAGATATTCGTTTTTCAAACACCAGGCTACGTGTGTACAGGGCCTTAGTTATTTAGAAAGTGCATTTAAAAACAGCAGTTGTTCACCAAAGTGTTTACCAATAAAAAACCAATGGTACTAATTTAATGACTATTTACCGCATTCTACCGGTACTATTTGACTTCTAGTCAGATGACCTTGATGAGACTTCTTGGTAATATTTACCGGTAAATAATGTTTAAATAATTTCATTTACGTAGGTGTTTGGCACTGTTCTGTCCAGTGATTATGCTTAGAAAGTTATTGTGTTCATTTTGAAGGTATAATGGTTGTAACTAGGGATGTGCCGATCAGGTTTTTTGAAACCGATACCGATACCGATCACCTATGTGTGACGATCACGGATACCGATCAAAAAACCGATTGCCTATATGTGAGCCGATCACACAAACCGATCACCGATCACCGATCAAATGGCTTACCTGTAATTTATGAGTGCTGCTTCTGGCTACAAGATCTGAAAAGTTTTCAGATCTTGTAGCCAGAAGCAGCACTCATGTTATTTTCAGAACCATAAAATCACCATAATTCAGACAAAAACATATTACCAGGTGGCGGTAATGCGCTTAATATGAGTTCGCCAACCGCCATTAAACTCTATAGAAGAAGAAGAAGAACCAGGAAATACCGCCTCCACACTCGGCAGTCGGCTTTTGGAGGACTGTTTCTCCCATAAGAGGATGCCTCATACGGATAAATTAACTGGAAACACTCCCTGAACTCTGTGAATGTCTCAGGACTGGAGCAGCAGCCGCGATCGCTCCGCCGAGCGCTCCTACAGCGCCGCGCGAGACCAGCAGCTCATGGTATGAGCTAAGGCTAACATGCTAAACCGGACCTGCAGCAGACAGCCGGCTTTGTGCGATCAGAGGTTCCTGGAGCTCGCCTCGATGTCGGACTGGAAGCAGAAGATATCGGGGGACACCCAGCTAACTTGGAATAACAAAGCCGACAGCCTTTTTGAAGCCGCAGCTAAACTGGACTGCCCGTAACTGCGCAGCGGAGCGGACTCGGTGGAGCTACTCGGTGGAGCTACATGCTAACAGGTGTTGCTTATGGCGGCGCTGGCAGACGGCTTTTGGTAAGTTATTAAAACGTATTAAAACATTTTAATGACGAATTAGGTTTGTTGTGTTGAAGGACTTCGTTGAAATTCTTCCACGAGGTACTTTTTCGTCGCACGTTTTGCAGTTAGCAAACTTCGCATCACAGGCTCTGTGATCGGTAATTGAAGGCAAAAGCCGATCACATCCGCTTTAATGATTATCGGTGACGATTGATCGGTTTCCGATCGATCGGCACATCCCTAGTTGTAACCACAAGTCAGAGAGCAAAGTTTCATGACGTTATTGCAGTCTGAACGTGTGTTGAAAAGCAAGCTATATTCTGTGAAACACCATCTGCTCGCTGGTTCTTGTACTACAACAAGAAAGCTGCACACAGCTGGAGCAGTCTGGGAACATAGATTCTGATGATGAACGGTGGATGCCTGCAGCTAAATAACAGGAGCGTCTTATTTATGTACAAAATTATGATTCATCTTTTATTTAAAAAATGCAGCTTAGAGACAGGTGCGTTATAAAGCCTGGCAATTATGGTAGTTTTCTCAAATGACTAAGGTTGACAGTTTACATATATAGATTGTGATGTCATCTTGGATTTTGATGTGGCAACCCAGCTCTCAGTGACAAACCTTTCTTCAGGCCCCCACATACTCGGGCGTACTTCACTCTGCGGAGGTCCGCGCGTACTCGAGATAGACTCAAAGCGGACTCAAGCAGACATCCGCCGGCCATGTTTGTGCAAAGATCATTTTTTATGATTGCGTAAATGCACTAGGTGTAGCACAATAACTGCCCAGCGAGAAACGATGTTCACATCGAACTGTTTTGTATGTGACACCAACCTCAGCGTGCATGTGCAACGTGACTGCCGCTCTCTGTGCAGCGCTGACAGGTGTGTGGTGGCTACCCTGGTGGTAAAGAACCCAACTAGCTCATCAAACTTGTTAGACTCCCTTCGAAAATATTTTAAATGTTGCTCGCTGTTCATCGTTTTCAAGTCCTTCACCAGTGTATTAAATTCCCCTTCTTGATCCCTAGTCAGGTTTAATGGCCCTAAGTACCACCTTCTTTACTTGTTTTTTTTTTAAGCTAAACTGCTACAGTAAACACAATTTTAACCATGTTGCTTTTACGTATTTATTTCTTAGGACTGAATTAACTTTGGGCAGCACAGTGGCGCAGTTGGTAGAGCGGCCACCTTTCAGCGAGCATGCTGCCAGATCAAATCCCGGCCGGGGGACCTTCTGGGTAGAATTTGCATGTTCTCTCCATGCATGTGTGGGTTTTCTCCGGGTACTCTGGTTTCCTCCCACAGACCAAAAACATGTATGTTTGACCAATGGCCTTAAGTACCACCTTCTTCTCTTTGGTTTTTTAAAGTTAAGAGGCAAGAGATCTCTTCCTCCTCATACGTTGATGCCATGACTGAAATTGTGAGAAATAAAGGAATTTGCCAAGAGAAATTAGACAATCTGTATGCTTGAGTATGAAGTCTCAATCGTCTGCAGACAGTACGAGTAGAGTCCGCGCAGCTCACAGAGTATGCATAGAACGCCAAAGTATGTGGGGGGCTTTACGTCTTGATTTAGCTACACACCAAAATGGAAGTACGGTAGTTCACTTTTTTTTTTTTTTTTACGTTATCCAGCTCACAATATGGAAACATACTCCAAAGACTGAAGCATCTTAGCCAGATGTTTCAGTGTAGAGTATGTCTAGACAGACATATGGAGGGTGTTTCCAATTCCCTTCTTCACTCCGTGACGGGGGACAATTAGGGCGGCAAAAGAAATGAAATATGTATCTGCAGACGTATGATGGGGATTAAAGGCAGATTGACATGCCGGTGCTGTCTCAGTTTGACTGAGGATGAGGTGACTCACCACTGCTCTCATCTGCTGCGCCATCGAGCTGAGGGATGGAGAGGTTGTCAAACAGAGGGTTGTTCCCTCTCCACTCCATGTCTTCATCAGAGGACTGATGCTCATCACTGAATGTGTCCTCTGCCTCCTTCAGCCCAGACCTGTGCTCACATGAGATTTAGAAGTACTCATTTTTAAGAAGAATGGATGCAACTCATTGTACATGTGCTCTCCTCAAACAGATCAGATGAACAGACTGGATGAAGGACAAAACGTTTCAACACAAACAAAAAAAAGTCCAGAGGACACGACTTAACTTTAATGTATGTGATCACTTGTTTTCTGCATACATACCAGGGGCAGCCAGCCAATAGGGGGCGCTAGGGGGCCGCCCCACTGGAACTTCTGGACCATTTTACATTGAAGACTTTAAAAAAAAATTAATAAAAAAGAAATGTTTCAAAATATATGCATATATGTTTTTAGTTGTGTAGGATAAATATTTTATGAGTAATGATGAGTTATATTGTTTGTTTCAAAAAACGTTTTCTGATTGGTGACGTACTGTATTTCCTGTTCTGGGGGCACATGAATCTTATCCATAGACTCTCGTTAATAATGGCACATGCGCAGTTATTCCACAACGTTACAAAACAATGGGAAGATGCTGGGCGCATATTTCAGCGCCCTGGACACGTCCAACATGAGCTCTACCTACCGATCATGTGCTTCCTGGTTTGTTTTGTTTTTGTCTGGGAAATGTGCCGTGCGGTCAGTGACTCAAAAAACTGGATGCAGGTAGGTTTTAAATCATTGAAAGCCCTTTATCTAATGCCTATTTGCATTTCTGACTGATATGCCTCTCAAATTTTAGAAGTCTCTGTGAAAAAAGTCTACACCACTGATGGTACATATACAGTGTGCTCTGAACGGTCTTATTTAGGGATGCCCAATGTGCCTTACTGCATATGCCACTTTTTGCCTCTACAACAACATCAACTACTACCTCATACATATACTGTGTACATTGACTCATACGCTGCTTTGCCACTTTGCAAATGTCAATGCTAGAAACCTTTAGTTTATTTTAGTTATACTTTTTATACTCTTTTTTTATACCACTATGCAAAAAAAACTCAGGACAGTGTTAGTTTTACTATTTTTATGCTTATGTCTATTATTATATGTTTCAGTGTTTCAATGTTTAGATGTTTACTGTTGCACCGAGGGACTGAGAGAAACGCAATTTCGGTCCTGTGTATGTCCTGCACTGTACATATTGCAGATCTGACAATAAAGTTGACTTTGACTTTGACTTTTGACTTTGACTTTGGTGAGTTTGTTTTTGGAGCTAGCATGCTAATGCTAGCCTTTATCTAATGCTTATATTATATTACCATTCCTGACTGATATCCTCTCCACTTTTAGGTGCTCTGTTTGTGATAAAAGCCTTCAGCTGACTGTTTATTCTAAAAGTGGCAACAGGTGAGTTTTTTTTTTCTTTGTTTGTGGAGTTAGGTTGCCAGCGCATGTTATTGTACAGTATTGACTCTTTATGGCTACATTTATTTTAATTTGCTTATGAAAAATGATCAAACATTAATAATTGTATATACTAAATGTCACTGGTGGTGTTTTACTGGACTCTGATGGTTACATTTATTTCAATTTGCTTATAAAAAATGATCAAACATTAATCATTTTATATACTAAATGTCACTGGTGGTGTTTTACTGGACTCTGATGGCTACATTTATTTCAATTTGCTTATAGAAAATGATCAAACATTAATAATTGTATATACTAAATGTCACTGGTGGTGTTTTACTGGACTCTGATGGCTACATTTATTTCAATTTGCTTATAGAAAATGATCAAACATTAATAATTGTATATACTAAATGTCACTGGTGGTGTTTTACTGGACTCTGATGGCTACATTTATTTCAATTTGCTTATAGAAAATGATCAAACATTAATAATTGTATATACTAAATGTCACTGGTGGTGTTTTACTGGACTCTGATGGCTACATTTATTTCAATTTGCTTATAGAAAATGATCAAACATTAATAATTGTATATACTAAATGTCACTGGTGGTGTTTTACTGGACTCTGATGGCTACATTTATTTCAATTTGCTTATAGAAAATGATCAAACATTAATAATTGTATATACTAAATGTCACTGGTGGTGTTTTACTGGACTCTGATGGCTACATTTATTTCAATTTGCTTATAGAAAATGATCAAACATTAATAATTGTATATACTAAATGTCACTGGTGGTGTTTTACTGGACTCTGATGGCTACATTTATTTCAATTTGCTTATAGAAAATGATCAAACATTAATAATTGTATATACTAAATGTCACTGGTGGTGTTTTACTGGACTCTGATGGCTACATTTATTTCAATTTGCTTATAGAAAATGATCAAACATTAATAATTGTATATACTAAATGTCACTGGTGGTGTTTTACTGGACTCTGATGGCTACATTTATTTCAATTTGCTTATAGAAAATGATCAAACATTAATAATTGTATATACTAAATGTCACTGGTGGTGTTTTACTGGACTCTGATGGCTACATTTATTTCAATTTGCTTATAGAAAATGATCAAACATTAATAATTGTATATACTAAATGTCACTGGTGGTGTTTTACTGGACTCTGATGGCTACATTTATTTCAATTTGCTTATAGAAAATTATCAAACATTAATAATTGTATATACTAAATGTCACTGGTGGTGTTTTACTGGACTCTGATGGCTACATTTATTTTAATTTGCTTGTGAAAAATGATCAAACATTAATAATTTTATATACTAAATGTCACTGGTGGTGTTTTACTATTTCTTAACACTGTATTGATCTGGAGAATGAAAACAAAGCCTCTTGCAAGTAGAAATGCAGAAATGTTTTAATCTCACTTATTTTCCTTTCTATAATTTATATATAATTTATTTATTTATATAGATTTTTGTTTGTTCTTTGTTGTTTTAGTGAGTCAAATTGGTTATTCTCAACCTGAGCATTTAATTGTTCTGTTGACCTTGTATTAATCTGCATTTGATTTAAAAAAAAATACTATTTGAACTTGAATTTTTTTTTTTTCTTTTCATTTTTGAATGAACATTTCAGGAGCCGCCACTGATACATACAGAAACATACAACAATTGAGCTCAGATCTGAGAGAAGTAGCTTACCCAGAAATACTGAAGCTACACAAAATAGTTTTACCAAATGAGGAAGTTTGATGCATTTAGGTTTTAGTTGGTTGAGTTGCAGCAGTTTCAGTAAAACAATACTGTACTGTAACACGGCACTTCTGATAGAACATTTCTGTTGGTCAACACAGAAATAAACTTGCCTCTGTGAAGCTGAGCTGTCAGGAGACTCCTTGTCCCACTGCTGTGACATGATCATAGTGAGCTCTGCCTCTTCCTTGTCCAGCTCTGGTCCTGCTTCCTCATCATCACTGTTACACTGGTAACTTCGGGCAGTGGGGCATGACTGGGACTTGGAGTCCTGTCTAACAGGTGTCCTGTGAAAACCATCATCTTCCAAGCCTGCCAGCAAATCAATGATGGCGTGGTCCTGACTGGCATCTGTAAACAAAAACAATGATGTTCAAACATCATCGATCAACTAGAACACATGTTTAACCATGCTGCTTTTACATATATTTTTTTAGGACTGAATTAACTTCGGGCAGCAGGGTGGCGCAGTTGGTAGAGCTGCCACTTTTCAGCGAGCAGGTTTGCCTGATCAAATCCAGACCAGGGGACCTTCTGGGTAGAATTTGCATGTTATCTCCATGCATGTGCGAGTTTCCTCCGGGTACTCTGGTTTCCTCCCACAGACCAAAAACATGTATGTTAGGCTGATTGGTAACTGAATTGTCCCTAGGTGATAGTGAGACAGTGATTGGTTGTTTGTCTTGTTTGTCTCTATGTGTCCCTGGGATGGACTGAGACCTGTCCAGGTGTCCCCCGCCTCTCACACAGTGATGGCTGGACATGGGCACCACTGACCCCCGTGACCCAAAAAGAATGAAGCAGGTAAAGAGAATGGATGGATGGATGGATAGATGGACTGAATGGAGGGGCTGTCTCAAATGGTGAGTTACAAAGGTTAAACTATAACCTGACAGGATGTTGTTTCAGTATGAACTGTCCCAAGATGGGAGCTGCAACAGCTTTGTTAGCTGTGTGCTGCTCTGACTGCCACGTATGGGTTTATTTACTATTTGGATTCTTTAATCTCAAATGTCACTTACATAAATATGACCGATCAAAAAGAGTCACAAAAAATAAATAAATACACAAATGGTGATTAATAATCATCCTTCAAAATGCCTAATTGATGAAGTATTTCTGCACTGGGGGCACTAGAATCTTTGCCCATAGACTCTCATTAATTAAAAGCTGTACATGCACAGTAGCTAGCCTTCCCATACAAGAGATAAGAAGATTCCCCAGAGTACAAGCGCAAGGTACAAATCGTGCTTTTGGTCCCAGAACAGATTTTTTTTGTCCCAGAACAGATAGTGCAGTGACACTCCAACCAGGCAATGTTGCAGGTAGGCTTTAAGCCATTGAAAGCCCTTTATCTGCCTATCTTGCCATTTTTTTTTCTTTTTTTCCCCCTTGTCCTGTTCAGCACTGTGGCACTAAGAATTATTGTCTGAAAGTTGAGGTGATGCCCAACCGATTTACTTTCACAAGCAGAGCATTATGGCTGGCCTTAATGCTCCAATTGATATATAAATAGAGAACTTTTTTTAGAATTTACTTTGGGTTTGTTTCAGATGTAATGGACACGGGGATGAAAAGACAAAGAAAGCAAAGCTAAAAAAGTGAGCGAAGGGTTCAAAGAGAAAGAAGGAGATAGGAGCAGAGGAGAGAGAGGTATACAGAGAACACAAATCAACATCATTGAAGTCTACCTCTAGACCTGTGGAAAAAAAACAACCAAGAAACCACAACAACAAAACAATATATCAAGTAGAATACTTATAATATCATTAAAAAGTATTTTATACAGTACATGGTAATACAAGATGCATTTAGTGGCCACCACAACCCAACTGAGTGTGTATCTGATAAACACTTGAATCTAAACACCTGTGTTAAAATGCTTGTCAATATAAGGTTTCTCCCTGATGCATGCTCAATAATCCAGGTAAAAAAAAAAAAGCTAAGTCTGGTCCTCTGGACATTCAAAAAACAAAACGAAACAAAAAAATAGAAACATTGTCTTTCGTCAGAAAGACTTCCTCAGTCTGGGGTGCTGTATTCAGCTCAGTCTTATAAATAGCACCCTCTCACAGTGGATCAACCAGTTTGCTGATGACAGCTGAAACCATCTGCTCACATGATCAAGGAGGACCATCAGCCTAACGATGGATCGTTAGCACCCTGATGGTTGTTTGCTATTCACAGAGGGTTGAGTGATACTAGCAATAACAGCATTGTAAGAGGGGGACAGTTAAACCCGGAGGCCTCCACCTCTGTTTAATGATGGGTGGTTTCTTTTCACAAAGATGGCCTCCTTTACTCCTCTCTCAAACCATCATTCCTCTCTATTAAGGATATAATAATAATAATAATAATAATGAATTCAATTTATAACGCACTTTTCATTAGTGAAAATCTCAAAGTGCTACACACATTGAATGCTACACACATTCATACACCGGTAGCGGCAGACTACCATGCAAGGTGCTTTCCAGTCCTACCGGGAGCAACTCGGGGTTAAGTGTCTTGCCCAAGGACACAACGACACATGGTGTGGGGAACCGGGATTCGAACCGCCAACCTTCCGATCGGGGGACGACTGCCATTACCACTACGCCACGGCCGCCCTAACATCTTGAACATCTTCATCCCTAAAAGAGTGACCGATGGCCTGGAGATGAGTGTAGACCGCAGAGTCCTGGCCTGATGATGTTGATCTTCTGTGCTGGTCCATCCTTTTGGCCAGTGGCTGTTTAGTTTCCCGATGTAAGACTGATCACAGCCCTCCTGACACTGAACAGCATACACAATATTACTCTGTTTGTGGTTTGATAAAACAGCAAGGAAGTGGGCAGACAACAGGAACCACTTGCCACTTTGTCTGCATCTGAGGTTGAATTGCATCATTCCTAAGAGCTTGGAATTGAAATCTTTGGTCAGCGGGCAAGCAAGATCCTTCAGAAGGCACAGACGCAGCTGCTGAATGAACGGGTGAGACAGACCAATTTTACTATTGAGGCCTTGAAGGCTAAATAAGAGCACATTAAACTAACAATGTGCCTAGATCAGATCACACTTCAGCAAGTGATGGACTGTAGAGATCAGGCACACTTATCACAGCATGTCAAGTCCAAGACTCGACAACAAAACAAGTTTAACTTACTGATAACTCATCAACACCATCACAATTCCAATAGCAACACATTCAGTGTAAGACAACACTCCGGTACACAGTTACATGCCAGGGAGACAGAAAAGTGGATCAAGAATTTATCTGACAAACAGCTCACCCAACCGGAGACAGAGATTCTTGCCAGGGTACTGAACTTTGCAGTTGTACCAAGTAGAATTCCTCTGGTGGAGATGATCACAGCCACTGAGTCAGCCATCCGTAACAACAAAAATAAAGAATCTGAAGCAGAACAACACAGAATAAAAACCAGATTCCAAAAAAGTTGGGACACTAAACAAATTGTGAATAAAAACTGAATGCAATGATGTGGAGTTGCCAACATCTAATATTTTATTCAGAATAGAACACAAATCACAGATCAAAAGTTTAAACTGAGAGAATGTATCATTTTAAGGGAAAAATATGTTATTTCAAATTTCATGGCATCAACAAATCCCAAAAAAGTTGGGACAAGTCCATTTTTACCACTGTGTGGTATCCCTACTTCTTCTTACAACACTCAACAGACGTCTGGGGACAGAGGAGACCAGTTTCTCAAGTTTAGAAATAGGAATGCTCTACATTCATGTCTAATACAGGCGTCTAACTGTTCAATCGTCTTGGACCTTCTTTGTTGCACCTTCCTCTTTATGATGTGTCAAATGTTCTCTATAGGTGAAACATCACATCTGTCCTCCCTGACTCCCTGGATCCCTTCCAATTTGCATACCGACCTAATCGCTCAACCGACGATGCCATCTCCTCTGCCCTTCACACAGCTCTCACACATCTGGACACGAAGGACTCCTATGTTAGAATGTTGTTCATCGACTTCAGCTCGGCATTTAACACCATCATCCCCCAACAGCTCATCCTTAAACTGGACAGTCTGGGGCTGAACACCTCAATGTGTAACTGGCTGCTAGACTTCCTGACCGGGAGACCACAGACAGTACGGATCGGGAGTAACACATCTAGCACCATCACATTGAACACAGGGGCCCCACAAGGATGTGTGCTGAGCCCCCTTCTATTCACCCTGCTAACACACGACTGCACACCATCGTACAGCTCCAACCACTTCATCAAGTTTGCGGACGACACAACAGTGGTGGGTCTCATCAGCAACAACGATGAGACGGACTACAGGAACGAGGTGAGCCGCCTGGCCTTGTGGTGCGGACACAACAATCTCACTCTCAACGTGGAGAAGACAAAGGAGATTGTTGTGGACTTCAGGAAGAGGGATGCCCAACATCCCCTCTGACCATCAACAGCACCGCAGTGGAGAGAGTAGACAGCACCAAGTTCCTGGGAGTGCACGTCTCAAAGGACCTGTCCTGGAGCAGGAACACTGCAGCACTGGCAAAGAAGGCTCACCAGCGTCTCTACTTTCTCCGCAAGCTGAAAAGGGCTGGAGCTTCAACCCCCATCATGAGCACCTTCTACAGAGGTGCCATAGAAAGTGTCCTGACCAGCTGCATCACTGTGTGGTTTGGTGCATGTACTGCATCATGCCGCAAGAGCCTCCAGCGCATTGTGAGAGCAGCTGAGAAGATCGTGGGCACCTCCTTGCCCTCACTGCAGGACTTACACAGCAAACGCCTCACTCGGAAAGCCCACCGCATGGCAGGTGATCCCACACACCCACTACACAGCTGCTTCAGACTGCTGCCATCAGGGAGGAGACTGAGGAGTCTCCAGGCTCGAACCAGCAGACTGAGAGACAGCTCTGTTCATCAGGCAGTCAGAATGCTAAACACTCTGCCTGCTCTGCCTCCCCTCCCATTTGAACTGCCTTAACACTAAAACTTTCTCACACATTACCACACAACACAAAGATTTTAACACTGGACTCTGTGTCATCAAACGGGTTATTCACTAAACTCTCGGTCATGTGCTCATACAGTTTGCACTACTTCTCATACTTGCACTAATGTCTGTATTACATCACTGCCTATAATCATAATACTGTTTACATTCTCTGTTTACATTTATTAATACTGTTTACTTTTATTACTACTGCTTACATGTAATTACTACTGTTTACATTTATTTACACTACTCTAATATCTACACCACTGCTGGTACATATACAGTGTGCTCTGAACGGTCTTATTTAGGGATGCCCAATGTGCCTTACTGCATATGCCACTTTTTGCCTCTACAACAACATCAACTACTACCTCATACATATACTGTGTACATTGACTCATACGCTGCTTTGCCACTTTGCAAATGTCAATGCTAGAAACCTTTAGTTTATTTTAGTTATACTTTTTATACTCTTTTTTTATACTAGTATGCAAAAACTCAGGACAATATTATGTTCATTAAATGTTTAATGTTTTAGTTTTAGAGTTGGTGTAAATTTTCATACTCTTATACCACTATGCAAAAAACTCAGGACAGTGTTAGTTTTACTATTTTATGCTTATGTCTATTATTATATGTTTCAGTGTTTCAATGTTTAGATGTTTACTGTTGCACCGAGGGACTGAGAGAAACGCAATTTCGGTCCTGTGTATGTCCTGCACTGTACATATTGCAGATCTGACAATAAAGTTGACTTTGACTTTGACTTTGATCTGGACTGCAGGCTGGACATTTCAGTACCCGGATCCTTCTCCTACGTAGCCATGATGTGATTGCTGCAGAATGTGGTCTGGCATTATCTTGTTGAAAAATGCAGGGTCTTCCCTGAAAGAGATGACGTCTAGATGGAGCATATGTTGTTCTAGAACCTGAACATAGTTCTCTGCATTAATGGTGCCTTTCCAGACATGCAAGCTGCCCATGCCACAAGCGCTCATGCAACCCCATACCATCAGTGATGCAGGCTTCTGAACGGAGCGTTGATAACAACTTGGGCTATCCTTGTCCTCTCTGGTCCGGATGACATGGCGTCCCAGTGTTCCATAAAGAACTTCAAATCGTGACTCATCTGACACAGAACAGTCTTCCATTTTGCCACACTCCATTTTAAATGACCCCTGGCCCAGTGCAAACGTCTGAGCTTGTGGAGCTTGCTTAGAAATGGCTTCCTCTTTGCACTGTAGAGTTTCAGCTGGCAACAGCGGATGGCACGGTGGATTGTGTTCACTGACAATGCTTTCTGGAAGTATTCCTGAGCCCATTCTGTTATTTCCTTGACAGTGGCATTCCTGTTTGAGGTGCAGTGACGTTTAAGGGCCCGGAGATCACGAGCATCCAGTAGAGTTTTATGGCCTTGACCCTTACACACAGCGATTGTTCCAGATTCTCTGAATCTTTTGATGATGTTATGCACGGTTGATGATAACTTAAAAGTCTTTGCTATTTTACGCTGGGTAACACCATTCTGGTATTGCTGCACTATCTTTCTGCGTAACAATGGTGGAATTGGTGATCCTCTTACCATCTTGGCTTCTGAGACACTGACACTCTGAGAAGCTCTTTTTATACAATCATGTTGTCAATTGACCTAATTAGTGTTAATTGGTCTTCCAGCTGTTCGTTATATGCTCAATTTCCTTTTTCCAGCCACTTATTGCTACTTGTCCCAACTTTTTTGGGATTTGTTGACACTGTGAAATTTTGAATCAACATATTTTTCCTTTAAAATTTTACATTTACTCAGATTAAACTTTTGATCTGTCATCTACTGTATGTTCTATTACAAATAAAATATTGACATTTGCCATCTCCAAATCATTGCATTCAGTTTTTATTCACAATTTGTTTAGTGTCCACTTTTTTGGAATCCGGTTTGTAAAAGTTTCAGCCCGTCTCAGTAATGCCAAACCACCACCTTACAACATCAGTAGAGAAGAGAGGGATGCACTCACCACACTTAGCAAGGAGAAAACATCATTCTCCCAACAGACAAAGGAAGGTGCACAGTGATTTTGAACCAGAAAGACTATCATGAGAAAGTTATGTCACTCCTTAGTGACTTAACCACTTATGAACCACTGAAAAGAGATCCAGGAAGTGGTTAGAAGAAGAAGTTTATAGATTGCCTGAAATTTTTGGAGCAGGACAAGGCTTTTGACCATATTCTGTACCACAAACTGTACCCAAGGGAGGCCACGCCTAGTCTGTGTGGTTTACCCAAAATCCACAAACAAGGTGTACCTTTAAGACTAACTGTTAGCATGATTAACTTGGTCACTTACAATGTTTCCAAATATCTGGCGTCTGTACTCATTCCTTTAGTTGGCAGCTCAGATGGAGACTGATGAAACAATGGTCTCTTTTGTTGTCACATCACTCTTTACGTGCATTCCTGTTGATGAGGCAGTATAGGTGGTCTGTTTAAAGTTAAAATGATGGCAAGATGACAAGATGACATCTTGATGACAAGATGGCGCCTTTGTTGTTCACGGCACGCTGTCTTCCTCCTCTCTTGAACTTTTTATTGTTGTTCGTGTTTTGCCTTTTTTTCATCGACGATGCGTCCTCGCTTCTGGTCTATGATCGCTCAACTCTTCTAAATATACGAGACTCGCTAATCAACGCACCGACTACTGGCAAATATGGACATTTTAAGCCTCCGCCACTACCTCCACCTTTCCTGGCGTCTGTTCCTGCCTATTTACACCACGACGCCAGCCCGTCACCTCGCAACAAGCGTCGCAAAAGACGTGGAACCAGAGCGGGAGTTCTGGTGAGATTTAAAAAGTATCTCTCCTCTCACAGCACTGTTACAGCCGACTTACCTCCTGAATTCAGCGTCTTTGATGTCCATCGTTCCATTATTCATCGCCATCGCTGCCTTGTTCCTGTCAATCATGACGTCAGCGGTCAGTATCCATCTTGTCCTCCGGTGAAGAACCAGAACCGAGGTTGCGTTAAACAGAACCTCCGCCCGCTCACACGAGCTACGGGTGACGTAATTGGCTGGGTGCCAGTACGTGCAACACTGTTTAACACCCGATCGATCACTAATAAAACTTTTATATTAAGTGATTTGATCTCCACTCATCGTCTGGATCTGTTTCTGCTGACGGAAACTTGGCAGAAGCCGCAGGACAACAGCTCTTTCTCTGAACTCTTACCTGAGCGCTCCGCGCGGGTCTGGGAGAGGGAGGGTGGCCTGGCTGCAGTGTTCAATGAGGCGCTCAAGTGCCGCCTGTTGCCTCAGAAAAACTACAAAAGCTTTGAAATCAAGCCGTTTGTACTGTAATCTGCTAAACCTCTGCTGTGTGGCCTCATTTATCGGCCACCACATTATAATAAGGACTTCCTCAGTGAGTTTTCAGAACTGCTGGCTGAACTGCTGCCAAAATTTGACTCCCTGCTTTTTTGTGGAGATTTCAACGCATACACCTGCTGCCCAAGTAATCAACTTGGATGTGAGTTTCAGGACCTCCTGGACTCTTTTAACCTGTCGTAGTCTTTCTCGGGGGCCACGCACAGTCAGGGTCATACATTGGACTTAATTATCTCCCACGGCCTTCAAATATCTGCTGTGGAGATTCTGGACACTTGTATTTCAGACCATTTTCCCATATTATTTGAATTTTCCACCCCTCCTGCACCAAAGGCTGTTCTCCCAGCACGTCTCTGCTGCTCCATCACCTCATCCACTCCAAGTCAGTTCACTGATGCCTTTAAGAGCACTGACTTATGCTCTGCCGTCAGCCTGGACCCATCTCTACATCCTGAGGACTTCATCACCTCCTTCCATCACACCTGCACAACGATCTTGGACTCCATCGCTCCTCTCAAACAGGCTTCTTCAAAGAATAAATCACCTCCATGGCTCAATGAAACCATGCGGGCTCTTCGACAACGCTGCAGGAAAGCTGAGCGAAAATGGAAGCGGGACCGGCTTCATGTATCCCAGGGAATACTGAGAGACTGTCTCTGTGATTATCAAAATGCTGTTAAGCAGGCCAAGTCACAGTACCTCTCCAATTTAATCACCACCAGCTCCAACCGGCCGAGGACGCTTTTTAGCACAATCCAATCCGTCATTAATCCTTCTGTCAATGTTCTGAAAACTGCCACTCAGTCTACCTGTGATGACTTTCAGAGCTATTTTGTCAACAAAATAGACTATCAGGCAGAACATTGTCAGCCCATCAAACACTGTCCAATCACATACGTCTGCAATAACCGCCGCTGTTTTTGACCAGTTCGACCTGGTTTCACTCCCTCACCTCATCAAGGTGGTTCAGCAGATGAAACTCTGGACATCATTCCATCAAAAATATTCAAACAGTCATTTGATGTAATTGGTCCTTGTGTTTTGTCATTCATTAACAGCTGTCTAACTTCAGGTTTTGTACCATCAGCTTTCAAACACGCTGTGGTCAGGCCTCTTCTCAAAAAACCAAGCTTGGATCCTACAGCTCTCTCTAATTTCAGGCCAGTTTCCCATCTGTCATTTTTATCAAAGGTCCTAGAAAAGATTGGGCCTCATGCAAGAACCGTTCGTACGCACAGATTTGTTCTTAAATTGTGCGTACGAGTGATTTAGGAGCATTAGTGGCATTCAACAATGTTTTCGTATCCTAAGATTTTTTTCAGATACGAACAAAATTTACGAGTGGTCCAGACCTGTCGTATATTTTACGAGCAGTCAGTCTGCTGTTATCCAGACGGATTTTCTTCACTAATAACTTTATATTTCGTTATTCAGAAAATATTTTGAGTCCAAAGAAATCACGCACCATAATTATTTTTGACAATAGGTTATTCTGTTTGAATTAGAATTATAATTTTAAATGTAATAATGACTAACGGATTAAAATATTTAAATTAAAATCAATTTGTTATCAATGCCGTTTTCTAACACTACAATATTAATATGAAGATCTCAAACTAAAACCAACTTAAATTATGAATTAATTTAAGTTTAATTTGTCTCGGTAACGCAGACTTTACCTTGACCTCCTCCTGTTGCAGTCATAGAGCTCCGATAGCTCAGTGAGATGAGCGTTGGCTCGTCGTTCCGAACCTTATGGGTTCAATTCCCACATGGGACAACGTTTTTTTTTTCTTTTAATTCATTCCAGATTTAAAAAACACAAGAAAACTATTTACAATACAACAAGAAATAAAGCATAAAGTTTTTTTAATCTGGAATGAATAAATCTAAAGAAAGAAAGAAAAAAAAGTCATACCTTGTGGGAATCGAACCCACGAGGTCTAGATAAGGTCAGGAGCAGCTAACGGCGCAATACGTTCCCAGTGAGCCACCTGGAAGTGTGTATATTTTAAGGTCCACATTTATTATTGTAGTGGACATGACCTTGTCCACTTTTAAGACACCTGTGTACTTTTGAACTGTCCAGTGATGACCTTTACTGACCTCTCAGTAAAGCAGGACATTTAACACAATTATTCCATTAGTTATAATCTGAGGACATATAGTCACTAAAAGAGACTATTTCTATATCTTGATTTTATTCTAATGTAATCAAGAATAACTTTTCTCATTTTCATGATATGTGCTTTTATGCTGTGTTATTCTGAAATGTGTTAATTACTGTCTTCACTGCTGTGTTTAAAGGTGAAGCCTTCGGGTCACAGAGACCGGACGGTTTTGTTTAGAAACTCAGAGACAGTCTGATGAGCAGGGCTCCAGCGTTATCTGTCTTTTTTCCTAAACATTTCTCTCTGCTGCTGGCTTGTAACCTTGGGTTTGATAAAGCAAGTGAACTCCTCTCTGTGTTCCTGCTTTTAAGTTCTAACTGTGCGGAAACGCTTCAGTCTTTGAATGGACAAAGAGTTTGAATGGACGGAGACCTGAAAGCTCTCTGCCTTGCAGCTGGTCAAGCTTGGTCAAGAGCCAAAGACTAACTTGTCAGCTAGAACTGATGGACGTCTCCATCCAGTTCCCCGAGCAAAAGCTCCAAAGTTCTTAATGAACTTCCTTTGAGAAACATCTCGTCTTGAAGTCAGCCAGAAGCTGCCACATGTTTCTGACGGCTGACGCGGATCCGAGGAGACGTTGGAAGTAAACGACCAGTTCAGACGTACGAGGGCCGGAAGGACTCCGTGCACCTGGGAGGCTGGCAATATCTTTATCAGACGCATCGTCAAAAGGTAAAGAGCGGTTTACAAACGTACCTGGGATTTAGCCGAAGTCGGATGGAATGTGTCATCTCTGGTTACACTCGAGATAAATAACTTAATCTCTCCAACCTCTTATTCCTCCTACTCTTTCCCCTCTCTATCTAAGCTGGAAACTATATTTTTAAGCTAAAAGAGCCCACAGACTAAATATGTTAACATCCAATATTTATGTCTGTTGTGTTGAATTTAAGTGTGCTGACGTTTTAAATTGAAAGAAAGTGAAATCATGTCAATCAAGTGTAATGGTGTTAATTTAGTTGATTTATTCTAAATAAATGATAGTGTCTCTTTGACATATCAAACTAAGTTAACGTCTTTGTCACTTAATGGCTCTGTTTATTTATCCATCATAAAGATCACAGAAATATTGAATAAACTGAAAAAGAAGAGAATCCGTGAATTTACTATTCAATCTGAATAAGTAAATTAATTAAGGTAAAAAGGAGGTCAGTATTAAACTGACCCCCCCTTTAACCCCTTTACATCTGGTGGCCTCGTATCGGCTTCTAAAAGTTTATTGATAAATCTGTGGTCTCAGTCATGAACTGTAACGTCATGTTTGCATAAAAGGATCCAAGTTTTAAACTCTGAGGATAATGATTTTGGCTGGAAGTGTTCAAAGCAGGCAGATTCTGCATGTTTTTATCATTTGAAGCTGTGAGATTATTATTGTTTCAACTCTGTTAGACGCTGTTGGAAGCATTCAGGTGAAGTTTTGTCAGCCGTAGTCTGTGGAAGTTCTGGTTCGGTCCAGTTCACGCGGACTCCTGTACAAAGCTTTGTTTGACCGCCGAGTCAGAAGCCTGAAAGCTAATTTAACATCTACAAGATTGCTGTTGTGGTGTTTTACATTTTAAAGAAGGTCGAAGCAGCATATACTGTTAGAACGTGTCGGTTAGTGGTTCGTGAAACCCGAGTTCTGCTCCTTTAAAGTGGACGGAACCGACCTGAACGCGGCTCCGAGGGAGTCCGTGTCGTGTTACAGTTGAGGTGCTGTGTTACTGAGCGTAACTAAGTTTGCCTGTCTAGATGTGCGCGCCGCATGTTTCAGAATTTTGGGAAGTTAAATTGTAGCGTTTGAGTTGTTTTAAGAGTCTATAAAGTTGTGGTCTGCTGTGCAAGCTAACGTTAAGAAGACGTGTCTCATGTCCGTTTATGAGCTGTGATTGGATGATACGAGTGCTGTGTGCTGTGAATCACTCTTGTAGCGAACGCTGATTCGCTGTTGTGTGCTGTCAATCACTCTTGTGGCGAACGCTGATTCGCTGTTGTGAGCTGTCAATCACGTCGCACGCCGTTGCGACCAGCCCACTTTGTCGTCATTTCCGGTACTACATTGGTCGAAGGTAAGAAAAACTACATTCGCCATTTATGCTTGGAGAATGAACTACATATGCTGTGATTGATTTGTTGACGTCACGTATGTTGTAGCGAGCTCCGCCTCGCTCACGTAAGAAGCTGGTGACGCGCTACGCACGCTGCGTGGGCCCGCCCATTTTTGTCGTCACTTCCAGGTGCCGCACTTTGAGTGACAGGTCACACTCGCTGGCTCACACTCGTTCACACACGAACACACACTTAAACACTCATCTGAAGCCATCAACACTGTCTAGCAACATAAACTTGTCTCTGACAAGAAAGCGGTTCGAGCAATTATCACGTTCTTACTGAAAACTAACCCTAATAGGTTGTTTTCTTTCCATGTACTGATTTAAACTCAGTCGCTTCGTGATAACATACGCGACGCTGCCCCCTGCTGGACGTTAATAGATGAGTTTTCTCTCAACACATCATAAAGTCAGCATTTTTTATGGTGAAAATTACCAGCTTTAAAATTGTTCTGTACACAAACAAAAACTCCTGTTTATTTTAAATAAAGAATTTTTGAAAACAGAGGTACAGACGAACAATTGATGCTCATTTTAAATACTGAAGAGATTTAAAATAACACTCAAAAAAGCATCTTTTATTTAATTTTCAGATTAAATAAAAAAGAAAAGTTGATGGAGAGCAGAGCATTTCCACATTCAAAATTTTAAACAGCATTGGCATACACTGTACACTTTTGGTTAAAAATAGCATTTTTAACGTTTTTCTGTGTACGTTTACAACAGTGAGGTTAATTTGATAACGAATTTCTTTTTCGAATAACACCTGCATGTACCAGCTTGTTGATTTTTACAGACTCAAAACAAATATGGATAAACAATCAGATGAAGTTGTTCCATCCTCATCCTTGGAGGATGCTGATGGTGAGCAAACTCCAGCGCCGGTTGAGGAGAAAATCCCAGCGCAGGAGGATTCAGAGTCTGAGTCAGAGGACACAGATTGTGTTGATAATGCCTTAAAACTGCTAATGAAAACACTCGTGAAGTATGGTGAGGAGGTAGCAGCAATGGACACCCCGACTCTGGACACAGAGTTAGAAAGTCTAGCAACAGGCATAATCAAAAAAGGTGGAAAAAAGCTCAGCGCCGACCGTACTGTCAAATTGGCCTTTCTGTTGAAGACCAGACTGGACCATGAACTGTATAAGAGTGGGGACCTTGAGGATGAACTGGCTGATGAAAAAAATAAACTGGCTGATGAGAA